>VSDK01029420.1:64399-108140 GCA_009767595.1 Symbiodinium kawagutii | reverse complement strand
CTCTCTCTTTCTCCTTCTCTCTCTTTCTCTCCTTCTCTCGCTCTCCTCTCTCTCTCCGTCCTTCTCTCTCTCTCTCTCCTTCTCTCTCTCTCCTTCTCTCGCTCTCCTCTCTCTCTCTCTCTCCTTCTCTCTCTTTCTCTCCTTCTCTCGCTCTCCTCTCTCTCTCTCTCTCCTTCTCTCTCTTTCTCTCCTTCTCTCGCTCTCCTCTCTCTCTCTCTCTCCTTCTCTCTCTTTCTCTCCTTCTCTCGCTCTCCTCTCTCTCTCTCTCTCCTTCTCTCTCTTTCTCTCCTTCTCTCGCTCTCCTCTCTCTCTCTCTCTCCTTCTCTCTCTTTCTCTCCTTCTCTCGCTCTCCTCTCTCTCTCTCTCTCCTTCTCTCTCTTTCTCTCCTTCTCTCGCTCTCCTCTCTCTCTCTCTCTCCTTCTCTCTCTTTCTCTCCTTCTCTCGCTCTCCTCTCTCTCTCTCTCTCCTTCTCTCTCTTTCTCTCCTTCTCTCGCTCTCCTCTCTCTCTCTCTCTCCTTCTCTCTCTTTCTCTCCTTCTCTCGCTCTCCTCTCTCTCTCTCTCTCCTTCTCTCTCTTTCTCTCCTTCTCTCGCTCTCCTCTCTCTCTCTCTCTCCTTCTCTCTCTTTCTCTCCTTCTCTCGCTCTCCTCTCTCTCTCTCTCTCCTTCTCTCTCTTTCTCTCCTTCTCTCGCTCTCCTCTCTCTCTCTCTCTCCTTCTCTCTCTTTCTCTCCTTCTCTCGCTCTCCTCTCTCTCTCTCTCTCCTTCTCTCTCTTTCTCTCCTTCTCTCGCTCTCCTCTCTCTCTCTCTCTCCTTCTCTCTCTTTCTCTCCTTCTCTCGCTCTCCTCTCTCTCTCTCTCTCCTTCTCTCTCTTTCTCTCCTTCTCTCGCTCTCCTCTCTCTCTCTCTCTCCTTCTCTCTCTTTCTCTCCTTCTCTCGCTCTCCTCTCTCTCTCTCTCTCCTTCTCTCTCTTTCTCTCCTTCTCTCGCTCTCCTCTCTCTCTCTCTCTCCTTCTCTCTCTTTCTCTCCTTCTCTCGCTCTCCTCTCTCTCTCTCTCTCCTTCTCTCTCTTTCTCTCCTTCTCTCGCTCTCCTCTCTCTCTCTCTCTCCTTCTCTCTCTTTCTCTCCTTCTCTCGCTCTCCTCTCTCTCTCTCTCTCCTTCTCTCTCTTTCTCTCCTTCTCTCGCTCTCCTCTCTCTCTCTCTCTCCTTCTCTCTCTTTCTCTCCTTCTCTCGCTCTCCTCTCTCTCTCTCTCTCCTTCTCTCTCTTTCTCTCCTTCTCTCGCTCTCCTCTCTCTCTCTCTCCTTCTCTCTTTCTCTCCTTCTCTCTCTCTCTCTCCTTTTCTCGCTCTCCTCTCTCTTTCTCTCCTTCTCTCTCTCTCTCTCCTTCTCTCGCTCTCCTCTCTCTCTCTCTCTCTCTCCTTCTCTCTCTTTCTCTCCTTCTCTCGCTCTCCTCTCTCACTCTCTCCTTCTCTCTTTCTCTCCTTCTCTCACTCTCTCTCCTTCTCTCGCTCTCCTCTCTCTTTCTCTCCTTCTCTCTCTCTCTCTCCTTCTCTCGCTCTCCTCTCTCTTTCTCTCCTTCTCTCTCTCTCTCCTCTCTCCGTCTCTCTCTCTCTCTCTCTCTCCTTCTCTCTCTTTCTGTCTCTAAAACTTCTCTTAGTTTCTGCCATCAGATTCGTGTCATGTGTGCAGGTTTCGTGCACCTGGGTGTGGCTCAACCGCCCCGTGCAGTGCGGCATGTGCGGCTGCAACCGTTGGAATGGTTGGGGTCTGAGAGCCTTAGAAGCCTTGGCTTCAGAGACAAACTGGCAATGCGAAGCTGTGCCTTAATACTCCTGAATACAATCTTCAAACAAATGTGTCGTTTAATTATGCTTTGAATTTTCATTGTTTGTAAAAGCCTCATTTCGGTCGAGCCATATTTGTGCTCTCTGTGCTCAGGCACAATCATCCAGGGCTGCGGTTAGAGGTGCGATGAACCTATCCCGCCATGAGCAAGTCCTGAAACATTTTGAAAAGTTTATTGGATTTGTGTGTTTTTGGTTGGAGGCGTTGACTGTTTTAAACTGTGCCGAGCCAGTACATGGAAAGCTTGCGCTCAAGGTCTTTGGTTGGACGGATGGTAAGCTGCAAGTTGATACGCCCATCCCGTTCTGCACCCAGAGAGAACACCCTTGGATGAGCCCAGACACTTGAATTTCCATCGCTTTTGAACCGGCCGGACATCTGCCGAAGTACTTTGGCGAGTTGCAGGTATGAGTTGAGAAAAAACAACTTTTTGTTGAGGCTAAAGGTCTTTTTTTCTCCGTTAAGAACTAGCCGCTTTCAATTTGCGGCAGGATCTTCAGCTTCTTCATGATCTCTTCAGTCTCTTGTCCGCTTCTCCTCTTCTCCTTCATTTCCTCAATCTCTCGATCTCTCCTCCTTCATTTCTTCAATCTCTTCTCCTTCACTTCCTTTATTTCCTTTATTTCCTTTATTTCCTAAGCACACTTCATTCTTCATGAAGGAAGCACTAGGTTCTTTCCTTTATTCTTTTCTTGGAAGCACTAAGCCCTCTGGCATCTGACAGCTCGCCAAGGAAGTCTCTCCGCGACAAGGCTTGCCGTTTGGATGTCGTGCGTCGCTGTGGCGAGCTGTTTGGGCCCCAAGGAACTCTGAGAGGAACGGTGGTGGGCAGTCCCACGTGGTGTTTATGGATGCCCAAATGAAAATGAATGGATGTTTTTATTCCGCATCTTTGTTCCTTCTGTTTCTTTTTTCTTCTGCCTTGGTCCACTTCTGAGGTTGCAACGGAGTTTGGCTTTGGCCAGCACAGCTGCTCATGAGCAAGGGCCCAAGTTGTCTCCCCCAAGCATAGTCTCAATACGAAGCTGGCACGATCTATTGCATGCTGAGCTTTCATGAAGTCGACTTGTCAAGTGCACATTTCATCCAAGGCGGTGGAAGGAAATACAGAGGGCGGAGGAAGAAAAAAACCAGCAGGCTTTGGCGGAGAGGACTCAGGCGTGGTATGTGACACGCTGGATGTGGTTCCAACTAAAAGCGTTGAATTGGACACTGATACTGAGCTTGACGAATCACTTTCTGAGGGATAGATGTTGCTACATGACATGTATCTTGTTTTGTACCGTTTGACCTATTGGTATTTGGCATCTGATGTTTCTTGATATTTTTGCATCTCATCCATCGTATCTTCTCCTTTCTTTACGTTTCTGTTGCCTTTCTATGCCGAGTCCTAAGAGAATCTTCTCCTTAGACCTATCTTATTCTTATTTCTTTGCTTAGACTTAAACTTAAATTCTTCTTAAGAAAAAACTTTCCAAACTGATTTATTTTTCAAACTTTGAGTCCTCTGCCCAGGTGGAGCAGCAGCTCCAGGACACCATGTCACAGCTGGAAGAGATGCGGAAAGCCTACAACCTTCTCCAAGAACAGGTGCAACGGTGGACACCGGTTGAACTCAATGCTTTGTCGATGTCTTTTCTGAGCTGGTCGCTGATGTTTATCGGCCTTTTTGATGTCTTGTTTCATCTTGGTTTTGTACTTCCCTTGCAACAAGAAGCAATCAGATCGATCAGAGTCATGTGGAGTCAAGGAGCGATGTCATGCGATGTCCTTTTTTTGCAAGGCTGCACACAGCGAACAAGAGCTGGCAGATGCAGAAGCTGAGAGGCTGCGCTTGGGAGTGGCCCGGAACTCTGAGACTCTCTCCGTCACCTTCGTTGTTCGTTGTTCGTTCCGTTTGGGATCTGGGTGCACTGTCGCACACTGAGGAGCAGGACAGCACCAAAGCCCAAGTGGAAGCTCTGGAGGCGTGCTGCACTTTGCAGACATGAAAACAGTGAACTTAGCACTTGCACTTAGTGCATCATTTCGAGAAGCGGAAGCCGTTCACACTTCCAAAGCTCCGCCTGCTTGGGGAAGTTGCCGGGATTCTAGGACTGATTCCCAGATTCCATTAGATTCTCGATTCTGCTGTTGAAGAGTGGTGGTCTAACACATTTCAGAAAACACAAGTAAAAACACTTTCCACTTTAAAGCGCCCTTGAACTGACGAAAACAACGTGCAGATCTATTCTTAAATGGAAAGCAAAAAATAGAAGCCCTGGAGGCATTTCCAGTAGAAGATTTGTAGGTTTTGCTTTCCATTCTACTAAATTGAAGTTTATTTGTAGTTTTCTATTTATAAGTTGTAGAAATTGAGATCTTCTCGTGACTGGACTTGCTGTGTGGAGAAGCACACTGTCTCCCCCAACTTCGTCTCCAGGAGAAGTTGGCTCAAGCCATCCAAGAAACCGCGGACGAACGCGACAAGGAAAGCGCATCATGTGATGAAAGCGTTAAGGAAAATGTGAAGATGAAAAAACATTAAGGAAGATGTGAAGATGATTTGAAGATGATGATGTATGTAAATAAAAGATGTGAAGAAGTTTTATGCACAAATTCTGGAATAAATTTGTGAACTTTCACGAATTATAGATATTTAAGAATCATGAGCCGCGCGTTTCTTGAACATGGCTAAGCAGAATTGGACGAGTCGAACAGGTCAAATCAGGAAAGGTTGCAAAACTGGACCAATCTGAGAGATTCTGTGAAAGGTTTCAAAACTGAGGAATAGAGTCGCTTGAAGATGCTCGAATGGCTTGAAAGTCTTTGGACGTGTAAGTACAGATCCGAGTCTCCAACGAAGGTAAACGAAGCAGAGAACAAGATCGAGGAGATGAAAGCTGTCAACGAGGCCATCAAGACCAGTGTTTCTTTCATCATGTTATAATGTTTTGAACTTGTACGAATAACTTAATGAATTATGCACTAACCAAGTTGTCAAAATTTGTTTAATTTGTTATTTGGTGTGCTTTGATTTTTGTTCTTTAGATTTTATTAAATTTGATTTGACAATATTTTTTTTGATTCCACTTTCAGTTTTTGTTTGACTGTTTAGAGTGCTTGTCCAGGATTTGCAGCAGCAGATTGGTGTGCTGACAGAAGAGCGTGATATCGCAGCACGCTCAGTTGTCATTTCTCTACCATCCTTCTTCCATGACTGCAGCAAAAACTAACAAGGAATACGAAGCTGTTTTAAACTCATGAAGGACATTTAAATAGTAAGGGATTTCAATATTTTGAAGTTAACATTAGTTTGCGGGGTGGACAAGGTAAACCTTCCCAAAAACGAGACAGTGAAAAGGGAAGTGATCCGATGATTTCTCAGAGAGTCCATCTCGGCATCAGAATATGGTGCAGTCCTGTGTGGAGTTTTGGCAGTGCGGTGGTATTTCTGAAGGGACGACGTGGTTTGCAGTAGGATTGCAGACATCTAATCTATGTAGCCAATGTCTAACCTTCGGCTACCGCTAGTTGAGTGATTGCTCATTGAACCACTTTCGAAAATGTTGGGCGCCTTGATACTGGCCGAAATAATTGAAGCCTCCAAGTTTGGAGTCGCTTTTAAAACTTTTGACAGATTTCGTGAAAATGTTTAGCAGGTTCGTTTCTACAATTGACTCTTTTGAGGCCAAAGGGTTGACATTTTACAGTTGCTCCACGTTGTGTGGCCTAGCAAGGACAAGATGCTAAGTCAGTATGAGACACAAGTTGAGACTCCTCACGTTTGCGGGTGTGACAAAGCGAAATCAAAAGCATCATATAAAGCGCATTTTTTCAGCGCAATTCATTCCCCAAAGACCCCAAGATTTTTTTGGCTCTTTCTAAGCGAGGAATACTAAGCTTAGCACATGAGATGCCAACTCCACAGATGATGCTGACGAGCGTTGGTGCACATTTGTGGGAGCCGATTCAGTGCGATGTGTTGCAGATGCTTCAAAGTGTTTGCATGCAGATGTCTTGCGGTCTGTGTCCATGGGATGCACAGAGAACCGAGCGTAACCAATGCATCCAAATAGACGTGAATCAGCAGACAGACTTGGCACATGCAAAATTCTGACGAAGGGACACACAGGGACGGGAGTAAAAGCTGATGGAAAAAACAACATCAGCACAGAGAAAAAGAGAAGACCCGAAGGGAAGAAACAAAGGGACCCAATGATGGGAGTGGTATGACTCCCTGGGTCTGCACAGTGAGCGGGTGGACATCCAACCACTTAATGGGATTTTGCCCGCTATTGTTGGTGGATGATCATATCTGATGTAAGGCGTTTTGACTAACCTTTGGCTGTGCAAAGCCAAGACAAAACCCAACTCACTTTTGGCTGCATTTGGACAATGGCAGTGACCAAGGGGCTCGAAATGGTTTGTCATTTTGTGTGCTTCCATGTCTTTGGGCAACTGTTGGGGCCGTGTAGACAGATTTTCTGAGCTCATGATTTCACGATCCGAGGCTCGTGGAAAAGAGGAAGAGCTCTTCGACACGCTGGCTGCAAAGGAGAGATTCGAAGAGAGTTGAAGAGAGAGAAATAGTAGAGAGTGGAAATAATAGAGAGTGGAATAGAGAAATGGAAGAATTGGAATAGAAGAGAAACAGAGAGAGAGAGAGAGAGTTGAAGGGACTTGTTCAAAGTAAGAGCTTGCTGCTTTCTTGCACGTTGTGGGTGCTTGTGCTCGGAAAGAGAGCTGAAGCAGAATGAAACTGCCCATGTTGAATAGTGAATGAACTGTGCCAGGAAGAAGACTTGACCAACACAAATGAAGGTTCCGAAAGCAAAAGCTTGAAGCATTGCATTGCCTTAGCATTGGCTTAGCATTGGCTTAGCAATGGCATGCAGCATGCATTGGCTCAGCATTGGCTTAGCATTTGAAGCATCGGCTTCTTTTTGTTGTGCTTTATGTTGCCTTGACAGTTGTGCTTCGTTCTGGCTCCTGTGTTCCATGTCATGCCAGGTTATGTGTACCTAACGGACCAACTGAACGAGGTGAAAGAAGAGTACGAAGAGAAGGCCTAGAGCACAGAGTCAGCATAGAAAAGCGTAGAAACACAGATAGTACAGCCAGCATAGAGAATGCATAGAGAATGCATAGAGCCAGCATAGAGAGTGCATAGAGAAACACAAAGATATCATTTTGTGCTCATAGTGTGGCACAGACATTTTCATTTTGCATTTGAGACCTTGGGACGGACCATTTCCAATGCGCTTCACTTGCAAGGTAGATGACTGCGAGCGAATGATTGAGAATCTCACTGAACAAAACAAGAAACTCTTGGACGAAGGCTTTATACTCAGAGCCCGCATTGTAAACGCCAGCATTTGATCTGTGCTGGTGACAAGAGCTGTGAAGTTTAGACATATCTGTCTAATCCAAAGCACAGACAAGCAAAGGTTCAAGATCCATCTTGTACACTTCCTCACATTGATACTGAGGTTTAAAACTCAGGCTGGATCTGAGATCTCAACCCTCAGAATGTCGCTTGAGAGAATGGCTTTGTTGCCTTCGAAGTATCCTGTGTCAGTCCTGAACGCAGTCACTTTGTGAAGGCAAGATCTGGGTGAAGCGAGACGCAAACTGGTGGAAGCTGAAAAGGCAAGGGAAGCCCCTAACGAGACCAAAAGGAGACCCTGGGAAAGAGAAGAAAGATATAGAAAGGTTAAGAAAAAATGAAGACTAGGAATGAACAAAGAGAAGACAAATTGGAAGAGTCAGAGAAGACTTCGATGAAAATCAAAAGATGCGGGTGCCCCAGCGGTAAGCGAAGCTGTGCCTGTCGCGGTACCAGGCGGTCCAGAGAGCTGAGCAGGGCTTGCAAGAGACTCAGTCAGAACTCTTCGAGGTCACCGGGGTTCAACACGCTTCAATACGGCTCAACACAACAAACAGATCAAACATTTGGACAGTACAAACGTATCATCTGTAGATCCGATTACAACCGTACAACATGGCTTCAGATGACTTCAGATCTCTTCAGATGCCTTCGCTACTTGGATCTACTTGGCAGATACTGTTACAGTTGCAGTTCCAGTCCTGGTCGTCGCTTTGATACGGCAGCAGTATGAGCTTGTTATGTGTTGCGTCTGTTGTGAGGCCAGTCACTTTCAAGGTGACCAAAGATCAAGAGGTCACAAGCCTAGAGAAATGCTGTTGAGCTCACCAAAGTGGCATTGCACATTTGCTCCACCCACGGTGTTCGGCAGAGACAAAGAACACACTGATTGGTCTGACTCGAATGTAAACACAGATCAATTCAGTGGTTTCCTTCATTTTTCCTACGTAATTCTTATCTATTGGCCCACATTTTTTACATTTCTAGTCTTTAAAAGTGCGTTTATCCACATTCTCTATGTTTATCCTTTACTGTCACGTATTCCTTTCTCCTGTTTTCCTTTATCCTTTTCTCTCATTTGAGAATCTGAGCATGGATCACTCTTGCAGGCAGCTCCAGCTGAAGTGAAAACCTGGCTGAGTTTGGGCAGAGTTCTCCGAGTTGTTCAGTTGCTGTGTAAGAACACGCCCAAGAAATCCAAGAAACTCAAGAAATTGAAAAACCTGAAACATTGGAAGTCATGATTGATGGGAATTGAGTATTTGTAACTATTAATGCACTGGTTCAATGGCCTCCATCGCCATCTTACATAGCCTGCATACCCTGCATACCCTGCATACCCTGCATGATTTCAATGGCCTCAACACGGCCTCCGCAGCCTCCATGGCCACCACCATCTCTCATAGCGTCCATGGCCTCCAAGAAGGCTTCCATCAAAAGTTACTTGGGAAAAGTCACGGAAGCCTCCACCTTGGAATAAGCATTTAGGCTTTCAAACCATACAAAAAACTTGGTGTACTTCTCGATTTGTGCGTGTCATCCTTGCGCACCATTGTTACCACCATTGGAACCACGGCGAAGCAAAACTTTGCTGCCAGGCCAGCTCCTCGAGGCCTCAACGGCAACGTTTAGACTCCTTGAGACTTGGAAGTACTCCTTCAATGCAAAACATCGATCAATGACTAGATCAACAATGCTTAAACTTAACATGAATTCATCATAGAATGAAAGATAACTTAATCATCACAAAGATGACGCAGAGGTAGATTCAAATTAGTTATCTTTCTCAGCGCAGGTCCCGCAGCGACGCCCACGGACATTGATCTCGAGGAGGCGTGGAGATGAGATGACGCGAATGAAAAACGAATTCCGCTGAAACATGGAAGAGAAAACAAGAACTAAGGAATTCTCTAAGGAATACAAGTAGGAATGCTAACTAAATCAGAACTTCATCAGAAAATCTAACTTTGATAAGGAAGACTTCTCTTCAGTATCTTGGGATCTTCTTTCGAAGACTTGTCTTCTTTCAGTCTTTCTCTGAGGAATCTCCTTGTGGCGAGGCGCAAGGGACCGCCAGGGCACCGACTGGGGAATCAAGGAAGTGGCACAGTTGTCATGGTTTGGCTTTCAGGCCCGGAGTGGCGTGTACAAGGATGACTTCGAGGATGAGTTGAGCTGACTTCCAGCCATTCGGATGAAAACTTGGTTGTTTTAGGACCAGAAGCAGAAGCTGTGCAAAGAATCTAGAAACTGGTGCTGTGTAGACTCCGTGTAGACTCCAGTTGCTTTGTAAATTTGGAGAAAGGAAATTTGTCATTTTTTGCAGTGTAGACTCCTTCCAAATTTGTTGCCGAAGCACAGCCAGCAGATCTGCGAAAAGCGCACTGCGAAGCAGCTGCCACAGCAGATCACTGCATTGCTTTCAGCTGCTCGGCGAAAGCCGCAAAGGTCAGCTGGGGGTTGAGACAGGAGAAAGTAAACAAACACTTTCAAACATCATGACATCAATTCATACTTTGCAAAAACATGACTTTTCTTCACATCACTCTTCACATGACTTTCCCTTGGTGTCTTCCCTCAGCTGTTGCAGCTCCTACCTCAGTTTCACAAAAAGGGCCCTGTGATTGGGTCATAGGTCGACTGCCTCGGCAGTTCTTCTCAGTCGGATATCTTCTCAGATCTTTCTTTGAATTTCTACCACCAAGTTGTACCAAAGCACCAAAGCACCGAAGTGCTGTGTGCATCTTGGGGTCAAAGTACATTGCATGCGAAAGAAAAAGATAAAGACTGAAAGACCAGGAAGAAGAAAGTGAGGAAAAGGAGGAAAGTGAAGAGAAGAAGAGAAAGGAGTCGGAGGAAAGAGGCTGAAACGAGAAACCTGGTGCAAAGGACATGAGTTTGGGAAATGAACCACGAAACAGAAACGATTTTGGTACCAGAAGTAGGAAGGAGTTGGATTTTGCCAGCCATGGAGTATTGCGCATGATCATTGTGCACAATGAACAACTTGATTGAAGAACGAACTCATTAGATAGAATTTGCATCGTGATGTTCATTGTATCACGATTTTCACATCAACGGGTGGGATATCCTTTTCTTTCAAAAGGCTGCGCTGACACCTCGTCAGTTGGCTCGTGGAGTTTGGCTCAGACCAGGACGGTCACAGCAAGTCAACGCACAAACAAGAGTCACCCAGTCATGAGTATATCTATGTCAGTTGCGCAGCAGTTATGCAGCAGTTGTGCAGGTCACTTTAACAAAGCAGTTGGTGGTATTTCTTTTGATGATTTTGGTTCACGGTTGATTTTTAGATGTTTAAGTAGTTGGCTGGTTTGAGTCTATGTTTCGTTGAGTTCTTTACAAGAAGTTTTCTACATAGATTTTTGGATTACGCGTTTTGCTTTTAGTTTCACCGTTGGACATCCAAACTTCGGAAGATTCTCGAAGAGGCACTCAGCCTGGCGGCGCGTTAAAGATCTTGGCAGATTGCAGTTCACTTCGACCCAAATGTTTGTATTCTTGTGATAGATCAGATTTCCGATGTGTCCACAGTTGTTGTCCTTTGGGTGGATGCTTCAAAATGTGGTGGATCCTTTTCGGCATCCAAATCGGTTCTGGTCTTTGGCGTGCTACTCGTAGATCGATTTTGAGTCCCCTATTGCTGTTTGTCATCCTCCAGCTGTATACAAAATCCCCCGTTTGGTCTTGGACTTTTCTTGCAAGTGTCATGATAGACGTGCTCCGCTTGATGTTAGCTGTGGCTTGTGCTTCTTCTTTGGGGTCCATCCCGAGAAGCAGGATGCTTTTCCCTTCAGTTCTGCCGTCCATGAAGACGGCCTTCCAGGGCGATGTGCTCAGTTGTGCGAATGTTTCTCATCACCTCATTGCTTTTTAGGACTTTTGCAAAAAAAACTGGTGGGTCCTTGATAATTTTCTATGAAAGCATAGCCTACTGTGGCAACACCGGTGAACCGACCGGTAGCCGCAATCCTCAAGTTTTGGAAACTGTTCACATCTTTGGAGTTCTCGGTTTGGTTTGGCTTTTGCAGAGCTTCAGGGTGGGGCCCACTCCAAGATGCCGAAACCGAATATATCCAGGCGCACTGATTTGAAGATATTTTTTGAGGGATGAGAATGTTGTGTGCCCACCCGGGCAAACCGATTTGGGTGCTCTCCCACCCTCCTTTCACTCCTCACTTCTCACACCATGAGTTTCAAGCGATGTCAGGTTCAAGGCCTTATTGTTCAGCAGATTCTCCAGAAGAAGTTTGTAAACGGGCTGAGTTTCCAGGTGCTTCAATTCTTCAGTCAAGTGACAAACATCATTCACTTGTCATGGTCTTTAGGGGAAACTTTTTGCATCTTCAGTTCTGGATTCTTGCGAAAGGTTACGCCTTCCGAGTCCAAGAACGACCAGAGAGAAGATCAGCCTGCAGATGTAGCCCAGTGTTGAATGACGCAATCCACAGATGTGCCCCTTCAAATCTGAACTTTGTTGTCGACCTCTGGGGCCCGCAGAACATTCTCGTCTTGCCACTCTCTGATCTGGATCTTCATGGCTTATCCGTCAAAAAGTGAAGAACCACGCGGAAAGCTGGCCTTGCAGGTTCTTTGACTGCGGCCTTCCACAAAACCCATGCCGAATTGAAAAGTCTTTCTCAAGGCCTACCAGTAGAAAGTCGCCCAAAATCATGCAGCCAGTTCCCCTTCACGGAACTTACTCCAAATCATCCAATACTAACCATCTATACAGTCAGTGGAGAAAGGTGTGCCCTTTGCATAGAAATCCTTTAAATGGCTTGGGGGAAGCGAACGACTAGTCGGAGTTCCATGGGCGAAATTTGAAACTAGGTTCCACTTATTGCACGCATCTCGTACACCTCTTGCAGATGTGGGAGGTAAGCCGAGTTCCATGAGGATTTTTATTGGACAGAAATTGAAGTCAAATGCATCAGGTCATTATGGCGCTGGTCTTCTATGTTGGAGTTCTATTGCGATCCAACAACACGTTCCAATGTTGCAAAATCATGCATGAAAATCAGAGTTCCAGTGGGAAAAACAGAAGCAGGCATACCCAGGCACACTTAATCTGTGCTCACCGAGTTCCATGGGGGAAGACATGCTTTTACGCTACCAGGCATACCTTTCACCTTCCTCTGTAGTGATAAACCATCAGTTTTTGACTGCAAGTGGAGAATCGCAAAGACGGGCCCCACTTTGGCGCTGCTTGCGCCAGAGTATTCTCAAGAGCTTCTAGGCTTTACAGCAGTGACAGTGATTGATCCTTGGACTCACTGTTCTCTACGGTAGGCCGGTGAGGACACATGAGATTCGGAACAAGTGCTGGGGGAAAAGCGCTAGAGCGGCCCCTTTGCTCAAAGTTCAAACTTGACCTGGCAAGGTGCACTTGAAAAGACGTGCTGCAACCACTGTCCGCCTCAGGCGAATCAACAAAACGAGATGCTCGTTTTCAAGACAGCTTTTGGTCTGCATTGACCGACTGGGTCAGGGCGTTCTGTCGACACTTGAACGCTTGCAAAGGCATGTTGCACGAGGAAGCAGAACAGGACATTCCGTTCCTGACGACATTTGTGTCAGCCTGGCCGACTCCATTCCTTAAACATGGCCGATCAAGAGCTTGTCGCTGCGGCTCTGTGACACGGTTTCTGGTTTCGTGGTGAGCCCTTCCACGAGCTAGTCAGACATAGTTCCGAAGTAGTTCCAATGGCTAGTCGATCATTTTGTGCTGTCACAACACTTTTCTAGCTGCAGTTTCAACCATTGAAACTTGAAATATGCAGAAATGGTGGTGTCACTTCGCAGAAATCATTGAAGCAGGGTTCAAGTTTATCTCCAGAGACTTGGCCAAGGGTCCGACCTTGCATTTTGAATGTTCAGACCTGCAGGCCAAGGATCCAACCTGACGTCAACGGTGTGATGTTGCAACAAGCAGATCCAGCCATCTGCCGCTACAACCCCATCTCATACTTCGAGCACCCGTTGCAAGCTTCTGACCCTGAGGTAACCTGCCAAAACCCCTTGCACCAGGGAGAGTTCACGTTTCAGAAAAGTCAAGAACTTGAAAGATTCCACTCAGAAATTGCCAAAGACCTGATACGCAAAGAAAGGCTTGGATGTATGCTGGAACAAGATGAAGATTTGTAGGCAAGTACGGAGAGATTTGGCCACGGTGAATATCAAGTGTGGATCAGTCACCGGGACCACATCCGTTCCATCCTCCAGATCTCAACCGGACAAAAGGGTAGTAGCTTCGAGTTGACCTAGTCGTGAACCTGGAGGCCTTGCAAGATTTCCCAAGGAGACCAATCATAGGTGGCATCTGAGAGAAGTTCACCGCAATTCCATTTCAACTTTGAGCTCCAAGG
Organism: Symbiodinium kawagutii; assembly: GCA_009767595.1. Taxonomy (NCBI): domain Eukaryota; class Dinophyceae; order Suessiales; family Symbiodiniaceae; genus Symbiodinium; species Symbiodinium kawagutii. Next base: position 94,546 of record VSDK01029420.1, on the reverse strand, counting down.
GTATCACTTCACAGTTTGTTGATGGCTGCGCCCTGTGCAGTCCCAGGGCTGCCCAAGGTAAACTTCATGCGATTTTCAAACCATCGTCTCATCACAAAGTGACATTGACGTTCGGCAGCGTACTTGACGTTGGCGTGCTTCTTGACGCTGGCGTCGGGATAGCCAATCCGTTCGCTTTGCGTGGCAAGAGACACCAAAGGGACGCGCGTTTTTGCTCTGTAGTACGACAGGTTTTCCAGAAGGCAGCTGTTGGTGTTGAAGCAGACTGGCAAATCAAAATGTTGAGCACGGCAATCTCTCGTTGCAGGGGAATGCCTGGCCAATGAAGACTTGAAGAATGGCTGACCGATCCAGTCATGTACAAGTCAGCACTGCAGAACCTGGGGCAATCTCGAACGGTGATCAACATGGCTGGTGCCCCCGAGTTTGTGTGGAAGCTGCTTGAAGCAAAGATGATGGAAATACTGTTGAAAGCAAAGGCAGTTTCGCCGTACGATTCCTCTGCTTGCTCCACAATGAATAGCCTCTCCCAAGCACACTAGCAGGTTGACATCGACATAGACTGACCCTCCAGGGAAGCACAGCTCTGTCGTCATGAGTGTTGTTATTCCCCTCCATTGTCCCACCCCCGCTGGAATGTTGGCTTGAATTCAGCTTGCTTGGACATTTCAATCATTTCCATTCGAGTTGGTTAAGACACGTCTCGGTGGGATACTACGATTCCACCAACACGAGTATTTGAGAAGTCAAGTTGCAAGTTTTTCTATAGTAGATTGGGATGTTCCAACGAGTACTAGGCTCAACTCAGTTTATTTTATAGTCCTTCGTCAGATCTTTAATATCAAAACTGCTGCATCAGAGGACCTGTGCTCAAACGAGTATTTGCACGAATTGGCCAACTCCCACGGATTGGATGTGCTCACTCCATCACAGTTAGCAGCCGAACGGCGTCAGAAATTGATGGGACATTTCCTGCGGCACCCTGAGACCCCTGAACATGGTGTTTGTTTTAACTCGGCGCATTCTTATCGTTATTTGGGGGATACTAAACTACGCCCAGGACGGCCACGTCCACACTGGGCCGGACTCACCCTCACTGAATCATAGCGTCGACTCGAAATCTTGCGCAGCGATGGTTCCCCTTCGTTGTTGAATCCCACCTCCACACACACCGTTGGCAGTGTCCCCCATTGCGCAACATTTGGGAGAATCCAGTTGCAAGCCTTTTCCCACGCAGATTCATCACAACTCGGTTAAATCGTGCTTATTAAGGCTTATTCGTGGGAAGAATGATTTTTCCGCGAGAGTCATTGAACTTAATTCTTAAAGCTTGGCAAGCATTCAGGATGAGTGGGAGGGGGGTGACAAGAGGGTGGGGAGAGCAAAAAACCCACGGTATCGGTGGAATGGTGCCGACCCCGTCTTCTATTTCTTCAAACCTTTCCAAGACATAGCGCAGATTTGTGCGCCTCTTCATCAGGAACGATGCAGACGCCCCCCTTCCGCCAGAGAGCAAGTCAAAGCCTGGGCGCACGCCCGCAGCTTTTTCCTTGATTGCGATCAATAGCTGGATCAGTAGGCTTTTCTTTGCCAATGTAAGCTTTCATAGTTCTTTCATAGTCCTTTCATTCCTTTAGCTGGGAAGAAGCACTGATGTAACTGATGCTGCGTGTTCATCTTTCGAAGCCTTCTCGGGGAAGTGTTTTTCTCATCATACTAGCTCTGCTGTGACAAGATCTGACTTCACAGTGGCGAAGCTGAGGAAAGCAACTGACAAGACGCTTGCATGCAATATGGCTGCGAGTCAAAATGTAAAGCCCTGATCCATACCCTGAACCCACAAGCGATCCATACCCCTGTTCCACACCAAAACGCAGGCGATCCAGACCGATCCATACGTATGGATCACCGCGGGCCGATCCATACCCGAATTTTGACGCAACCCCATATTTGGCCTGATACCATTAGATTCCCACTGTTTGACCCCTCAAATCAGTCAGGTAGAATGGTGGCCAAGTGTTCTATTTCTTCAACTGCTTACATACCGCAGATTTGTCACGTTCAAAAAGAACCATGTGACTGATGCTGATCTGAGTAAGGCGCAATCTTCTTCATCTTTCGAAGCATCCTTGCGTTGGTGTTTCTCTCATTTATCCGGCTGTGACAAGATCTGACTTCATAGCAGTACAGTGGCACCACTGAGGGAAGCTAGCCATGTGAGGTTCTAGATGATGTGATTGTTGACAAAGGTACAAGTCCAAGGAATGCTTGATTGCCGGCGAAGAACAACGGATAGCATTTGGCCGAACAACTCCGTGTAGTTTGCTTCCCTGCTTTCTCTTTTCTTCTTTTCTTCCTCTCCTGCCTTTTCTTGGAGCAACCAGAAAAGAGGAACGCTGCTACATGCACTCTCTGTGTTGCTTGAACAAGCTTCAGATTCTGCATAATTGGTACTTGGAAGCTCCTTGATGCAGAGATGGTGGACCCTGAAACTGTGTGACAGAGAGAGAAGAAAAAACCATTGGACTTACATAGCCAAGTTTTGGTTGTTTTCTCAGGATCCAGTCGAATCAATCGGGTCGATGATAGCCTGTATATAGTCTTGTTTTTGCAATTCCAATGTCACTCTTGTGGAGCACCTGTTTTCTTTCCAAGCACCGTGATCTCTTTTTCGCTTGCCTTAAACATTTCAGTACATTGCTTGATTGTGTTGGCAAGCACAAGCCACAATCCCGAGCCAGCGCCAAATTGAACTTGGCAGTCTATAAGGTTCCGATCAGACATTGACATTTTGACTGTATGAGACCCGAACCATTGCAAGGCGTTGCAAAGACTACCTCAAATACGGTCCGCAGCTAGGCTTCACCGAGTGAGCAAAAATAGTCTAAGGGGAACGCACCGTTTTTCAGCATGTTCTGAGGGCCAGTGCATCACTTGTGACACACCTTTGGTTAAGCCGACGACTATCCGGTTAGAGGCAGGTGCAAAACTGCCGGCAAGGCTCCGATTTCTCTTTCTTGAGGAGGAAAGTTGGTTGCTCCATCAACAGTTTTATGGGCCCTCCGGAGGCACATTGGCTGATGAAGCTTCCCAAAAGCTTTCAGGAACGGATTTGCAATGGAAACAGTCAACCGTGTCCTGTTGCTTGTCAGGGATAGATTCGTAGTTTGTTTGATTGATACGGAGATTGCGCAAAGCACAATGCTTCACAAGAATATGGATCGGAAATCTTTTGTATCGCAAGCAAGCCCCACCACCCCTGAAGAATAGAGTAAAGTAAGATCAAAGAAAGATAAGAGAAAACAACCTATAGGGCAACGAAGTCCATCGAAGAATCGCCTACCACGACACGACACTCACACTCTTTTCCAGCACATTGCCTTCGTCAGGCAGCCACCTTCTGTGCCAGTATCTCAGTTTATTGCGTTGCGCCCATGAACTGCTACGCTACAAAGATACTATACAAGGTGTAGGGCCAACAGGATTCCTGCCAAGGCTATGCTTGAGATGTAATGTAGTGCATGCGGCGCGGCAAGAAAACTACCAGGCGAACCTAAAACCTATCTTTATGTAGGTCTTTTCTCAAAGCCTCGAGTTTCTTCCAAATTTTCCACAAACCTGGGGCGTTCTTGCCAAAACACCGGTTTTATTCAAAACATTGGACTTTAAAAACCCGTAATTAAACCGTACAAAGCCCGTCATTAATCCGTCCAAACCCGTATTTTGTGGATGGTTTTTTGGAGGATTGCAAGAACCCGGGTTTACATCCAAAACCCCGGGTATTTTTGCAGACCCTACGATTTCACAGGTTTTTGGTTCTCGAGGTAAAACGTACAAAGAGCACAAAAGTCGCAACACAAATTGCATTCACAAGCAAGGCAGACACAGGGACTTGACATTGGCGATGCGGCATGACTTTGCACACAAGCAAGCAGCTGGACAATCTGTTCGCTTCGACAAGATTCACGACTGCGAGCGTTGTCGATACGCACGTATTGTCGCTGTGCACTGACCCATGTTTTTGCTGAGACCCCCTGTGTCAAAATGCCCTGCGCAAATTGAAAAAAAGAATTACGGCGGCACAGAAGTCTAGAGCCTCCAAAGCATGCACCAGCAGCGAGGTCACCAAAGTCATCCAAAGTCCCAAGACTACGTTTCGTCATTGGCCTACTTAGCCAGGGCCATGCCATCGGAGGCAGGCCAACATAGAGCAACAGAATGCTAAAGTTCTAAAGCCCTGACGTTGGTAAGCAACAGCTTTGTACCGCGCCAGGTGGCTAGGACCGCCACTCAGAAGCTTAGAAACTCAAGGCAGACATTCGACACGTCACCATGGTAGAAGCCTTGCTAAACTGCTCATCATGGAGCTGAATGTACACAGCCCTTCCATGCCTGTCCCACGCTGTGCCAATGGTTTTTTGTGATAGGTAAAGCAGCCTTGGCAAATCGTTGTGACCAGAGCCATGTGAAAGCTAAGCGGTGACGGTCAAAAGTTTCTAAGGTCAGCAGTTTTATCATTGCGCCCAGCCGTCCGTTGAAGGGTGAGACCCAGGACCAAGCCGCGGTACCAAGGAGGCAAGACTTGGCCTGCCTTTTGGGTGCAGATGCCGCACTTTGCCCTCAACAAAATCTGATGCCTCGCGCCATGCAGGCCAAGCTCCTTTGGATGTTGCCTCATGTAGAAATGGCCAGGGACGCTTGTAGATTTAGCTTGCAAACAAGTGGCGGCCTTGAATTCCAAACCCCCTAAGCATTGATAAGAATCCTCCCCAAAAAAGCACTTGCAACTGTGTTGTCTTCTTGGGTCAAACCTAGGAACGTGGGACCTCAAGCCGTGATGTCCCAAAGCAGAAGGAAAAAGAACCCTTCAAAACGAAGGTGCCCGCAAGTCCAGCTCGAGCACGGTGCCTTCGCGTATCATTTGGTTAGATCTGCCGATGCATCCAAAATTGTGGGCAGCAGCCTTTGGAAAGCACAGTCTGGAAACTTGAGTCATGTCTCCAAGTTCTTTTTGGCGTTTTTTCAACCCTGCGAGTGGAAAAGCAGGGTTGTGGGCGCCAGGCTATTCAGCCTTGGAGAGAGAAGATGTGACTGAGCAGTGCCCACAAGCTCCAAGAAAAGATGTGTTTAGAAGATGATCCGGTCATCCCTCGAATATGACTCGCCCGGAAAGAGCTTAGTGAAGATACATTGGACTAGAAGGAAGCTTTACAGCCCAACTGCAAGTGACTCTCTCCGCGAAGGATACGCGACTGATGTGTCATAGATGGAGATGTTTTGCAGCAAAGTGACAGGATAGCGCATTCGATGTCGGTCACGTGCCATCTTGGAAGGATGGATCCAGGAGTGATGCTTTTCAAGGAACATGTCTCAGCTGGACAGGATGCCGTGCTTCAACATGGCTTAATTTCCAATTTGTCTTCTTGATTCAGCTAGCCTTTTCATGGGGTAGCAAACGGGCAGATCAAATGTAATCAAGTGCGGCCACTGCCGAACGTTGAATGCCACAATCTCTTTCCTTTTCGTGCAAAGCCTGCGCCATTGCCATGGTGATTGCTCACCGTGGTCGCTTGACCGACCTTTGGGAAACATTTGAAGACCACCCATTGACGCCCTGACTTCAAAGCCGACATCTTGCGCCGACTTGTGGAACCGTAGATGGTCCCAATGAAGGCGATCCAAAGCCTTCATCTCAAATTGCTGGGAGGCGGGCGGGCTGGCTGAGCGGCATAATTCAGCCAGGTCAAGAAAGATCTTGAAGAAGGTAGGCACTTGCAAGTGACGTCCTTCGAATTGTAGGAAGCTTCGCAAAGCCGAGAAAACTATATGTTGCAAGTTCCTCTGCAAAGGATTTTTGACCAATGATAGATGGAGATGTTTCCCGAAAGGCAAAATAATAGGATGACCAATTCGGAAATGAACTGAGGCGGTGTTGGTCACTGCATCAAAACCGTCCCATAGTTAGATTGATTAGTGATACAAGGTGACATTGAAATTACCTAATGTGTAATAATGAGTACTTGTTTGTAATTGTTTTCTACTTCTGAATAACTTATGAACCTTGGTGTAACTTGTGAACATTGGCTTCAGCAGATATCGGCAGATCTGAGTTTGATTTTTTTTGCCATCTCGATTTTGATCTAAAAATCGGAGCGCAACAAAGGACGGGCCCAGGAGTCTCCATTTCTAAGCTCACCGCCAGGTCCAACCACAGGTGAGTGCATCCGACATCCTCGGGGGAAGACCCTGTAGCAACTCAGCCGCATTGTGAAGGAAAGAAGAAGAAGAAAAGTAGAATCATGTAGCAACTCAGGAGAGAAATAAGGAGGGAATAAGCAGAGAAGGGAATGAGAGAATAAAATAATAGGAAAAATTAACACATCAGGTAGGAAAGAAGCAGAGAGAACACAGAGAGAGAGAGAGAGAGGCGACTCTGAAAGAACATAGTGAGAAAAGAACCATTCTATGCAAACATTCGAAAGTAAAGCAAGAGCAATTTCTGAGCGTTGAGATTTCCATTGCTTCCTCCCAGGAAAGCAATCGCTTGCTGCAGCTTCTTTGCTACCTGGGCCTCAGGACTGACGTCGAACTGGGTGTGAAAGCCATGGCAACCGGATATGTCATCACACGTACCACATTTTGTTTGACGCGTTTCTGAGGCGTTATGAAACATAGAACGCTTCATAATGTTGTTCTCATGGTTTTGGTCTCCGACTACTTCCTGTTCGAAGAACTTCTAATCTATGACCTCTAAGCCTCTCTAATCTCAAGCGGGTCTTGATGTGGATGGCCTCGACATGAGTCTTCAGGAAGAAGCTGCAAAATGTTGGCAGCTTGGTGGATGTTGAGGACCAATATGCCCGAGCCCAAGCGGTGTTTGTGTCTTGCATTATGTTCTCATTGGACCTATGTGTCTCTCACAACACTAATTCGAGACTGGAGTGAGGACTCATTGAACTTCTCTTTTTTAGACAAGACCACACTTGATCCCTAAACAAGAAGGCAAGAAATTCTGAAGATCCTTCTCTTTTCTCGAGTCCTTCTTTGCGCTCAGGTGAAGAAATTGTCGATCTCGTGGAGCGAGAACGGTCAAGACTGGATGCCCCTGGCTGCCAGAGTCGCAGTCTCAGATGCCATTGAAGTCACTGTGCCACCGATGCGCCACGCCACTGTGCCAGTGAGGAAAGTAATGCGTTTACGTTTGAAGGATGCAGCGATGCAGAGACGATTCGTTGCAACCTTAGCGCAAACTGACATCTCAACACTCGACAGACTCTACTCACCTTCTCAATTCGCCTAGTGAACGCTGTGGCCCAACAGCAACACCAAGCCAATGAAAATCTCAAGCAGAAGGGCCACCCAAAAGTATCCCTTGGTTTTACGCCCTTGCAAACCCTTGCAGGCAGAGCCCAATGTATTTCTAGTCCATCTCTTGCGGCGCAATGTCTTTTGCCAGGCCATTGACTTTTTCCACCTGGTCACTTCTCTGAAGCCGACCGCAAAATGTTTCAGCCGAATTTAGTCAAAATAAACATGCTGAACTCTACTGAAAAGACGGAAGCCTTTCAGGGCCATGACGTGCATGCAATTGATCTTAAATCCATCCGGGAATCCGGGAAGGTGCTGAATCCTGTGTTGCCTAGCCGATAGATAGGTACTTAGCAGAGACTTGTTTTACCGCCCGAGATTGTTGACAATTTGCCTGATGAGCTCAGTATAGTGGATGCACCGCTTCTTGTGTGAACGGGTGCTGAATTTGGTGTTTCACTGAGCTCAAGATCCCAAATCCTTGGTCAATTTTTTGCAGCAATCTCAGCTAACAAAAAGGAAACCTCACAGAGTTAATGCCTGGCCAAAGCATTTGATCAGGCAGCTCTTTCCAGCACTGTGTCCATCCTGAGTGTTCTCTCTCGCAAAAACCATCAGGATGTGCCAATTTCGACGATGTGCCAATCTAAAAACCATCAGGGTGGCACCGTTGGCTCTGGGCAGAGACCTGCTATATTGCACCGTTTCTGGTGAGAAAGGATGCAAGGAACCTGCTGAGTTTGGTGTTGCAAGGAACATCAAGGAACTCTGTCATATCCCAAATCCTTGTCGGTCAATTCTGTCGTGGCAGTATCGGCTAGCAAAGACGAGAAAATGCCAGGTGTCACTTTTACTTGGCCAAATGATTTGAGCGGTTCTCTTTCGCGCCGGACCTAGTTCTTGTGTCAACGAGTGTTGAATTTGTTGCGCGGAACTCCAGTGATCCGTCAGCGGATTCTTTCGCTGCCCTTGAAGCACCTTGCAGTGTTGGCAGAGTGGCAGGAGGCGTTCGAGCTGCTGTACATCGTTTGGAAAAGCGCCATGGGCCAGTTCAATAGAGAAATTCCAGTGGATCCCAGATCCGTTTGTGCAACTTGTGGGAGTTACCTTAGAGAGCCCACGCTGGAAAGCTGAAGATGTCACTAGTGCTGGTCAGAGATTTTGATCCGTCAGCCTGCAACTTTCCCAATGTTCTGTGTGTCAAGTATGTTCCCGGAATTCGATTTTATGATGGTGGGCTCAATGTAATCTTTACTGTGAATTCCTGCGAGAACTGGTGTAGTTTTTTTTGTTGCACGTAACTCACAATATGTCAAGTTGGACAACCACCAGCTTGCACCATTTTTTGTATGCATTCCTTTTTTAGACTGAGCTGGTGACACTGCACACTGTCAGGGACAAATCTCCAGACTTGGTTCTTCCGTTGCAAGGGAACCCTTTGCTCCTTTTGGAGCATCCGGTTTTGGAGTTTGGGTGCTGCCTGCTGAAGTTTATCCTTGGACCAGGCTCCCAGCATTGTTTTGCTGTTCGTAGATAGAGCAGCCTTTTGGGCACATTCTCGTGAAAACGATAGCCGTGTGAAAAGTCAAGAGTTCTTCTAGATCTTTTAGTTGGTCAGCAGTCCGATCCTTGCACCCAAACATCCGTTGAGGGCAGCTGAGACCATGCGCTACTGAGCAGAAGTACAACCAAGGAGGCAAAATTTGTCCCGCTTACTGGGGGCAGATGCCCCGACATTTTGCCCACAGGCATGACAGGCAAAGTGAGCTCTAACAAAATCTGATGCTGTGTCGGCCATGCTGCTTCAGCTGTTGCCTCGTGTGAAAGCACCAAGCGGCGCTTGTAAAAGAACATTTTAGCTGGCAAAAAGCTGCAGTTCCTGGCAGACCTTGAATTCCAAGCATTCAGAGGACCTTTTCCTTCGACAACAAACGTTTACAATGCTTACACCTCTGTTCTCTTATTGGAAGCCTAGGAACCTGGGACCTCAAAGCGTGATAAGTTAAGTCATAAGCAGAGAAACAGATTCTTTGAGACGAAGGTGCTCAGGACTCCAGCCGTTGCATTCATGGACCGTTGCAACACACGGTGGCGCCTTCAGAAAGGGAGGGAAGAGAATGACGGGAGCAGACCCCATTCAATTGGACCTTTTCCTCACCCCTGTGCCTTGCATCGCATGCTGATGCTGCTCAACTGAACGGTTGGGAAGACCGAGCACTTTCCGCAGATACATCTGGACATTGCCGGGAGGCGAGTCTGAGCTCTGAGGAACTTGGAGAGTTTCAATCGTGGCGAGAAAAAGTGAAATGAGCAACGTGGTCTGGTGCAAAGGACGCGTGTTTGGGAAAGGAGCCACGAAACAAAAACGCTTTTGGTTAGGTAGCAGAAGTAGGAAGGAGGTGAATTTTGCTTGCCAGCCATGGAATATTTCCTGGATGATCATTGTGCGCAATGAACAACTTGATTGAAGAACGAACGCATTAGATGATAACACTTGCATCGTGATTTTCGTGGTATCATGATTTTCACGTCAATGAGTGGGACATCTTTTTGTTTCAAAAGGCAGCGCTGACGTCATCAGTTGGCTCGTGAAGTTTGGCTCAGACCAGGATTGTCACCGTGAGTCACGAACACGAGTCACCCAGTCCTGAGGATGATATTATTTCGGTTGACAGTTGACTTTCAGTTGGAGTCTATTTTTCACGGAGTTCTTTCGAAGGTTTCTGCACAGTTTGTTTGGATTGCGAGTTTTGCTTTCAGTAACACCAATGGAAATCAAATCATGGGAAGATTTTCGAAGAGGCACTCAACTTAGCAGCGCTCTGACAGATTGCAGTTCACTTCGACCCGAACGTTTGCATTCTTGGGATGGATCAGATTTCCGATGTGTCCACCTGTGTGTCCTTTGAGTGGACGCTTGAAATGTGATGGATCCGTTTTAGTCTCCAAATCAATCCTGGTCTTCTGTCGTCGCTAAATCAATCTTGAGTCCCCCATTGCTTTTTGTCATCCTCCATCTGTACACAAAATCCGCCGTCTGGTCTTGAACTCTTCTTGTAGGTTTTTTTTTCCACGAGCACTTGCAAATGTGATAGACGAATAGCCGTGGTCAGCCTGATGTTAGCTGTTGATTGTGCTTCTCCTCTTTTCAGTTCTGCATTCCATGCAGCCCTGCAACCAGGCTTGTAGCTCACTGCATCTCTACGGAAGGGTGAATCTCATGACGACGGCCTTCGGGGGCGACCTGCTCAGAGGCTCAGTTGTCAATCGCAATTGTTGAAGTTCGAGATGCTAAAGTCCTCACCTCATCGCTTTTTGATAAAAAAACCTCGCATGTCCTTGATGATTTCTTATGATATCGTGAGCTACTGTGGGAATGCCAGTTAACTGACCGATAGTCGCAATCCTCAAGTCTGACAAATCACAACTTTGGAATTCTGGTTCTAATCCTTTTCTGTGCAGAGCAGGCTGGAGTCGAGTCCCAGACAACACTGAATACATCCAGGCGCACTGATTCGAATGTCTCTTGTGTGTTCAAGAGGAATGAGTCAATGGGAATGTTGTGTGCTCACCGGATGTCTTCAGAGGATTTCCCGTGTACTTGAGCAAGCCGATTTGGTTGCTCTTCCACGATCCATTCACTTCTTACTTCCCACGGCATGAGTTTCCAAGCGATGTCAGGTTCAAGGCCTCATTGTTCAGATTCTCCAGAAGAAGTTTGAAAACGGGCTGAATTTCCAGGTGCTTCAATTCTTCAGTCAAGTGACAAACATCATTCGCTTGCCATGGTCTTTGCCGAAAGCTTTTTGCATTTTCAGTTCTGGATTGCAAATGGTTACGCCTTCCGAGGCCGAATTCATCGACTCGAGACATAGCCCAGTGTTGAATGATGCAATCCGCAGACGTGCGCCTTCAAAGCTGAACTGTGTTGCCAACCTCTGGGGGCAGAACATTCCTGTTTTACCACTCTTCAATCTCGTGCTTTGCTGCTCATCCGTCAAGAAGTGAAGTACGGGGCTATTTTGCATGGCTGTCTCGGGGGGAGACTGACAGAAATGAAAAATCTCGGGACCCCAACTTTCAGGTCCACAAGGTCATGTGCTAACGCCACTTGGAATTGGAACATCTGACGGCCTTAGCCTCCTAAAAGTTGGGAGAGGTCCACGGAGGACGCGATGCCTGGAGACGGTGCAGATGTGAAGGATCTTTTCCTCTTTGGTGGTGGAAGCCGGAGCTGTAAAGCTGCCCTTGCAGATTCTTTGAGAAAACCCGTGCCCAATTGAAACATTTTTCTCAAGGCACACTAAGCCGTGCGGCCTTCCACAAAACCCGTGCCGAATTGAAAAGTGTTTCTCAAGGCCTAGCAGTAGAAAGTCGCCCAAAGTCCTGCAGCCAGTGGCCTTTTTCGGAACTTACTCGAAATCATCCAATACTATAACCATATGTAGTAATAACCATCCGTTTTTGGCGGCAAGTGGAGAACTACAAAGACGAGCCTCATTTTTGGCGCTGCTTGCGCCGCAGCATTCTCAAGAGCTTTGATGCTTTACGGCAGTGACAGCAATTGATCCTTGGACTCACTGTTCTCTACGGCAGGCCGGTGAGGCCACATGAGATTCCGAACAAGTGCTGGGGGAAAAGCGCTGTAGCTGTCCCTTTGTTCAAAGTTCAAACTTGACCTGGCAAGGTGCACTTGAAACGAATTGCTGCAACCACTGTCCACCTCAGGCGAATCAATAAAACGAGATGCTCGTTTTCAAGACAGATTTTGGTCCGCATTGCCCGACTGGATCAGTGCGTTCTATCGACATTTGAACACTTGCAGAGGCATGTTGCGCAAGGAAACTGAATCTGACATTCCGTTCCTGACGACATTCTTGTCAGCCTGGGGTCCCAAAGCTAGACAGGTGGAGAGGTTGCCGCTGTTTCTAGCTTGACAGCTGAGCTTTGGATCTGTGCGGCTGGTGTGACCTTCCACGAGGTCAGACGTAGCTTGGCAGATCCTGGAACTTCCAGATCATTTTGTGCTGCCACGGCAGTTTTCTAGCCGCTGTAGCTTCAATCAAACATCGAAATTTGTCCAACGAAAATGACGGTATCACTTTGATTGGCAGCAACATTTGAAAACTTCAATCAGGGTTCAAGTTGGCTTCCAGAGTTTTGACGGCCAAACAGACCTTGCCTTTCTGGATGTTGGGACGGCTGGATGGGCCAAGGATCCAACGAAACCCAAGCCAAATGTGTGATGTTGAAACAAGAATATCATCCAGCAATTTGCCACTACAACCCCATCTCATACTTCAAGCATCCGTTGGCTGCAAGCATCCGACCTTTGGGCAAACTGCCAAAACGTCCATTCGCGCCAAAAATAATAAGCATTTCAGAAAAGTCACAAGGTTGAGACATTCCAATTGGAAACCGCGCAAGACCTTCTATACAACGAAAGGCTTCCGGAACAAGACGCAGTTTTGTAGCCAAGTAGGGAGATAGATTTGTAGAAAAACATTTCCCTGATTGGGAAGCAAAGAGCATCAGGGAAGCAACTGAAACAACACTGGGAGCAGGATTGAGACAAGGAAGGAAGCAGAGGCAGCAGTCGGGTATGATGCGGGGGTTCAGCAAAAGAATCTATCACTGACTAAGAAGGCTAAGAATGCGAAGTTTCGAACGATTTCTCGCCTTGCTCGGCCCTAAGGCGCTCCCTACTTGCAAAGGGGAGGCCATGAAGCCGCGATGACCAACGCAACAAGCATGGCAAGCGCAGCAAGCACCGCAAGGTTTGATCCTTCACCCGCTGCCTGACCACGGTCCGTTGAGACTGAACCCCAGAAGGCTCCACCAGATGCTGACTTCAACCCTTGCAAGTGCATCAAGTGCCCTCGCGAAAACCGTAGCTACTTCGAGTTGATGTCTTGGACAAGTACAAAATCTCCCAAGGAAACCGGTTGCTACTGAGAGTTCACAGCAATGCCATGACAACTTTGAGCTTCAAAGGGATCACCTCACAGTTTGCTGATTTCTTCTGGGAAGTTGGGAACTACAAAGACGGGCCCAACTTTTGCCGCTGCTTGCGCCAGAACATTTTCAAGAGCTTCTAGGCTTTACAGCAGTGACAGCAAGTGCTCCTTGGACTCACTCTTCTATATGGTAGGCCGGTGAGGGCACATGGGATTCCGAACAAGGGCTGGTCCCTTTGTTCAAAGTTCAAACTTGACCTGGCAAGGTGCACTTGAAAAGACTAGCTGCAAATGCATTCCACGTCAGCCAAAGCAAGACAACCAGCAGCTCGTTTTGAAGACAGAGGTCCACACTTGAAGCCTTGCAAAGGCATGTTGCGCGAAGCTGAAACGGACATTCCATTTGCACCACAGCATTCTCAAAAGCTTTGGCCGTTCTGGCTCCATTGGATTCCTGTTGTGTTCAGCCGCCATTTGCACATGCCAAGATGAGCTCCATTTTTAGCCTTGTGTTTCAGAGATGTCATGGTGAAGGACCAAGAGCGAGCTCCAACCAAACCACTTCATGAGGCCGATGAAGAAGTGCGAGCTTGCTGAACCTCACAACTGGTGAAACAGAACCCCAAAAGGATCCACAAGAAGTGAACAAAGTGCAAGCTCCTCCAAAAGGTTTCAATCAAAATATATTTTTGTTCATTTTACCAGCGGAGTGACAAGATCTGACTTAGCAGCTCCGTGTCTCTCAACGGATGAGACCTTGGTATGTGATGTGTTTGCTCAGGACGTTGTGAAATTGCAGTTGTTTGACCTTGACACGAATCGGTTAGATTGGATGGTGTTGGTCGTGTATTCTATTTTTCCAACCTCTAAGACATAGCGCAGATTTGTCAAGTGCCTTTTCAAACGATGTAAACCCACCTTGACTGCAAGAGCGCAGCAAGTTACACCCTGGGCTCACAGCTTTTGCTTTGACTGCGATCAATAGCTGGATCAGATTTTCGCTGTTCGCCATGTTCGCCGATTGAGACTTGGAATCCTATGGGCGAAAAGGATACAGCCCTTCGTGTCAGGTCAGGTGGGCTGGTTTCAGAATTCCTCCACAGAGTCCGACAGTGTAGTCTGAAAGGGGTTGATGTGAGCGCGTTTCTCGACGTCAGAATTCAAAACATCGCCAATCCACACAGCTGCAATGTGGGCACCCATGGCAATCTGTGAATGGAGAGTCAAACCACAGATCTGCCATCTTCGTGCTTTTGCTTGGCATAGTGTTTTGATCTGATTGGGAGCCTCACCCAGAATGTACACCACTGCACAGCACACAGCAGGTTTCCCGGTCCCTTTAATATGTTGCAGACTGTCACAGTCAATTAAAGATTCAAAAATTGCAAAAATAGTCTTAAACTTCTATTCTGTATCATGCAAAAACCGTGTAATGGTTTTGGGCCCCGAGATTGATATGACACGGATGCAATCTGCCTCTACGATGACGTATAAATTATAGACATGGCATGACAGGGCGGCCAGAAGGCACCTGCTTCTGGCATGGAAGCAGACTTCATACTGCACTTTTGAACTTGGCAATCTCGAAAGGTGATGTTAAGTGATGTTTAACATGATTGGTGCCACTTATTTATATGATTGGTGCCACTTGTTTGGAAACTGGTTCAAGCAAAGACGGTGCAAGACCTCCAGCTGAGCTAACGCAGGCATGAATTCAGAAAGCATCAAGCTCCTTTGAGCCTGGCTATTTGGCACCGTGAGCTGCAAAAAGTTAGCCACGCTTTGTTTAGAAACTGTGTCGACCGAAATTGGAAGAGACTACGGAAGGACTAGCCCCTCACAGGCCAGAGAGGAAAGGTGAGTCATTCCACGAAGAGGAAAACTGCTGGAAAGGCTCAATTTTCTGTTTCTCCCCAAGAAAACTGGGTTGCTCCGGCAGCAGTTCAATGATTGGGCCCTCCTGAGGCGCCATTGAGAATTTCTGACCTCTTTTAGGAACAGATTTGCCATTGAAGCAGTCAATCCTGTCCCGTTGCTTGTCGGGGACCGGTTCGTAGTTTGTGTATATCATTTAGTTCCTTGTTACGTGTGACCGTGAGGAGGCAAGAGTCCAAAATCTTAATGTGAGGACTGCGCCTAAACTCGCAGCTATTGGATTGGATGTGTCGAATGTTTGCCTTGCAAACACCGCCGTCACCAGCAGTTTCGCTTGGTTTGTACGATTCCTGTGTTTGCTCAACTGTGAGGTTTGGCTTTGTTTGGGTGCTATGTTGGAAGGAAGGACTAACGGTGCAAAGCAGCCAGAAAGGCTCCGTTCTCTGTTTCTCCCCAAGAAGAAAACCTCTCTGCTCCATCAGCAGTTTAATAGTTGGGCCCTCCTGAGGGGCCTTAGTTGACACTGACCTCAGTTATTTTTGTTCCGCGTAAGGACACTACTTTTTTTTGACGGCCTCAAAGTCATAGAGAAAGGAACTAAAAATCCATCGCGTAGGCAATTCTCATTGGTGCGAAGGAGATGCTCAGGTTTGCGTAGGCATTCTGCGCATGCAAAGTCCCGTGGGCATCTCGTGTAGGCAACATGATGATATGCGTCTGCAAAAAAGGAGTTTCCATCGGTCTCACGTAAGCGCCGCATAGGCAACCATTTCACACCTACCATCCGCGTAGACAAAACCCTACTAAAACTATGTCGCGTAGGCACCGCGTAGGCATTTTGCGTTGGTGTCACTTTTGAATAATCCAAAAATAACACCATTCATTTGGCTGTTGTCGTTTGATCATCATGGTACTTGCAGATCTTTTACATCTATGCGCCAATCAGTATATAGCATGATGCCACTGATTGAGAAGAGACACTGAAATGAAGCGGGCTAACATGTTGAGCTGCTCTTGACACACGAGAGGCCTCGCTCTACCCGCATAGCCAAACCTGTGACTAAGTCTAAGTTCGAGCATACGCGGTGGAACCAGCGCCGGATGTTTGAGACTCCGGATTCAGCAACCTCATTAAGCTGGCTGGCGAGCAGCCAAGGAATCTCCATTCCTACGTAGTTTTCTTTGTTGCAAGCTCACCTGTACGTGGAGGCAAGGAACTCACAGATTGCTGAACCTGCGCTGGAAAGCCTCATTTCACACAAAGCTGGAGGCAAAACCAAAGTAACTGCAAAAGTTGAGCCAAAAAATTCTATCTGAAACTCGAATAGCAACTTTCAATGAAGCATTGGAGTACGGCTTTTTACGGTTCGGTGTTCCGGAACTGCCGGAACCTTGCATGTGTGATGGCTGGCTGGCCGCCATACTCATGGGCGATTGGAGAGTAAATTGTATGCAGAATAGTGGCGCTCTCAGGATTGAGTCTTTGTCTCCTGACCTGCTCTCGCAACGCAGAACCCACAAAGGAAGTTGGTACTTTTGAACTGCAAGTGCTTGCCTTGACTGGGCAACAAAAAGGGAGAGCAGAACTTGCTCTCTTCAATCTTGGAAACTACTTGAAGTTCGCTTGCCCTGGCTTGTTGTCCGTGCGTCCTGAATCCGACGTTCCGTTTTTGCACATTCTCGCTCGCTCGCTCGCTCGCTTGGCTCATGGGCGCACACCATGGCGGCGCCAAGCAGCACTGGCCAAACGACATGGGGCAGATGATTATCTGATAGATCAAAGACCTTCAAAGACCCGAGTAACAAAAACTGACCACCTGGAGAAATTGAAATGCCAGGAGCGTGGAGCCCGAAGGGCGCTAAAGAGGTGCCACGCGGCACCTCAGCGAGGTCGCAGAAACCCGTCTTAGAACGGTTTCACCGGGAGGTAAAGGAAAAAAGGGCGGGGGAAGGCGAGAGGGAAAGGCAGTGGAGGGCCGCTGAACACCAAACGGTGGAGGGTGACCGTTGAATCTTTGAGGCACGGATTTAGAACGTGCTCACTTGAAAGGCCATCTACTTGTGTTGATGAGGTCGCAGGATGGTCAGAATATGGAAAAGTGTAGAAAATGCCCGGGAAGAGAAAGTGCTGTAGACCTGAAAGACTAAAAAGTTGTGCAGATTGATCATCCCAAAGTCACATGTCCGAGTGCTTCAAGGCGACAAAGAAATGAAAAAAATAAGTCAAATAGTCAAATAAAACCACTTTTGAGAGTGAAATGTCGGAGCCCACCCGCCATTTCAGGATAGCCCAACTCAGGACAGGGAGGAGGAGAGATCATCGAGTCCCCAAGATAATCGTATACTCCGAGCGCCCCGCTTGATATGTTGGAACTACCCCGTAGTGTACCTCACTGTTGTCCGACGAGTCCCCAGAAAGCCCTGCCTGACTGAAACGCCAAATATCCTCGTCAGGCGTCAGTAAAGTCATAGGGGCTTTAAAAGATAGATTGTTCCACCTATAGTCAGATTGTAGAAAAAATCGGGTTAGAAGAAATGCCCATATTTGTACAGCTGCCTATGAGTTACCGGAAAATGACCATGTCTGTAGCACAACAGGTTTCCCGGGGGGCACCGCGTGAAGGTCTGGTACATGTCCGAATTTGTAACCGTCCATTACAAGCTCTCACCGTGCGCTCCCCATGGTTAGTGAGGAGAGAGCCTGCGTGATATGGAAAATTACAAAGTATTAGCACTCGCTGATTCCACCTGCTGATTGCCTTCCTTTTTTAGACTGAGCCGGTGACACTGCACACTCTCAGGAACAAATCTCCAGACTTGGTTCTTCCATTGCAAGGGAACCCCTTGCTCCTTTTGGAGCATCCGGTTTTGGAGTTTGGGTGCTGCCTGCCAAAGTTTATCTTTGGACCAGACTCCCAGCCTTGTTTTGCTGTACCTCCCAAATCCTTCCATAGGTAGAGCAGCCTTTTGGGCACATTCTCGTGAAAACCATAGCCGTGTGAAACTCAAGCAGTGACCAGAATCAAGAGTTCTTCTAGATCTTTTACTTGGTCAGCGGTTTTATCCTGGCGCCCAAACATCTGTTGAGGGCAGCAGAGACCATGCGCGACCGAGCCCAAGAACAACCCAGGAAACAAAATTTGGCCCGCTTACTGGGGGCAGATGCCCCCACGTTTTGCCCACAGGCATGACACATCGCAAAGTGAGCTGTAACAAAATCTGATGCTGTGTGGGCCATGCCGCTTTAGCTGTTGCCTCATGTAAAAGCCCCAAGCGGCGCTTGTAAAAGAACATGTTTAGCTGGCAAAAAAGTGCAGTCCCTGGCAGACCTCGAATTCGGAGCATTCAAAGGATTTCTTCCTTCAAAAACAAATGTTTCCACTGCTTACACCTGTGTTGTCTTCTTGGAAACCTAGGAACCTGGGACCTCAAACGGTGATATCCTCCCAAAGCTCAAGAAAAAAAGGTCCTTTGAGACGAAGGTGCCGAGGACCCCAGCCAGGGCCATGTCTCGCATTCTTCGACCGTTGCAACATGCGGTGGCCAAGCATGGCCAAACATTCAAAAAGGCCTGCCGTGTGAAGGGAATGACAGGAGCAGATCGCATGCAGTTGGACGTTTCATCAACGCCCAAATGAATTATGGCAAATGCTGTTGCTGCTCAACTGCTGAACGGTTGGGGAGACCGAGCGCTTTACGAGTTTCAGTAGATGCAGATGTTGCCGGGAGGCGAGTCTGAGCTGTGAGGAACTTGGAGAGTTTTAATCGTGGGGAAAAACTGAAGCGAGAAACCTGGTGTGCACGACGCGAATTTGGGAAAGGAGCCACGAAACAAAAACGCTTTTGGTTAGGTAGCAGAAGTAGGAAGAGGTGAATTGTGCTTGCCAGCCATGGTTTTGTTCATGGTATTACGATTTTCAGGTCAATGGGTGGGATATCCTTTTCTTTCAAATGGCGGAGCTGACACGTCGTCAGTTGGCTCGTGAAGTTTGGCTCAAACCAGGATTGTCACCGTGAGTCGCGAACAAGAGTCACCCAGTCCTGAGGATATTATTTCGGTCGTTGACTTTCAGAAAAGGGGCCTATTTTTCAGGGAGTTCTTTCGAAGGTTTCTACATAGTTTGTTTGGATTGCGAGTTTTGCTTTCAGTACCACCAATGGACATCAAATCATCGGAAGATTTTCGAAGAGGCACTCAAGTTGGCAGCGCTTTGACAGAGTGCAGTTCACTTCGACCCGAATGTTTGCACTCTTGGGCTGGATCAGGTCACCGACGTGTCCACAGTTGTGTCCTTTGAGTGGACGCGTTAAAATGTGATGGATCCATTTTAGTCTCCAAAGCAGTCCTGGTCTTCTGTCGTCGCTAAATCTATTTTGGGTCCCCCATTGCTTTCTGTCATCCTCCATCCTGCACACAAAATCCGCCGTCTGGTCTTGAACTCTTCTTGTAGGTTTATTCACGAACACTTGCAAATGTGATAGATGAATAGACGTGGTCAGCTTGATGTTAGCTGTTGATTGTGTTTCTCCTCTTTTCAGTTCAGTTCTGCATTCCATGCAACCCTGCAACCAGGCTTGTAGCTCGCTGCGTCTCTATGGAAGGGTGAATCGCATGAAGACGGCCTTGGGGGGCACCGTGCTCAGAGGCTCAGTTGTCAAAGGCAATCAATTGTTCAAGTTGGACTGTTTCTCATCACCTCATCGTTTTTTCAGGACGTTAGCAAAAAACCTCGCGGGTCCTTGATGATTTCTTATGATATCATGAGCTACTATTAACTGACCGATAGTCGCAATCCTCAAGTCTTACAAGTCACAACTTTGGAATTCTCGGTCTAATTCTTTTCTGTGCAGAGCTTCAGGCAGTCGAGTCCCAGATGCCCAAACTGCATGCATCCAGGCGCACTGATTTGAACGTCTTTTGTGTGTTCAAGAGGGATGAGTCAATGAGAATGTTGTGTGCGCACCCGATGGCTGCAGAGAGTTTCCCGTGTTCTTGGGCAAGCTGATTTGGGTGCTCTCCCACCATTCATTTACTTCCTACTTACACCATGAGTGCCAAGCGATGTCAGGTTCAAGGCCTCATTGTTCAGATTCTCCAGAAGAAGTTTGAAAACGGGCTGAGTTTCCAGGTGCTTCAACTCTTCAGTCTAGTGGTGACACGATTCATTCACTTGCCATGGTCTTTGCCGAAAACTTTTTGCATTTTCAGTTCTGGATTCTTGCGACGGGTTACGCCTTCCGAGGCCGAATTCATCGACTCGAGAGAAGATCAGCCAGACATAGCCCAGTGTTGAATGATGCAATCCGCAGACGTGCCTTTTCAAAGCTGAACTTGGTTGCTGGCCTCCGATCTGGATCTTCATGGCTTATCCGTCAAAAAGTGAAGAACCAGCCTATTTGGCATGGCTGTCTCGGGGGGCGAATCTCAGAAATGAGAAATCTCGGAGCCCCAACTTTCAGGCCCACAAGGTCATGTGCTTGAGAAACGTCACTTGGAATTGGAACATCTGACGGCCTCAGCCTCCTAAAAGTTGGGAGAGGTCCACGGAGGACCCAATCCCTGGAGACGGTGCAGATGTGAAAGATGTTTCTCTCTTTGGTGGAAGCGGGAGCCAGCGTAAAGCTGGCCTTGCAGGTTCTTTGACTGCGGCCTTCCACAAACCCGTGCCGAATTGAAAAATCTTTCTCAAGGCGCAGTAGAAAGTCGCCCAAAATCATGCAGTCAGTTACCTATTTTGCGGAACTTAGTCCAAGTCATCCAATACTAACCATGTATAGTAATAAACTATCCATTTTTGGCCGCAAGTGGAGAATTACAGAGACAGGCCCCACTTTTGGCGCTGCTTGCGCCAGAGCATTCTCAAGAGCTTTGATGCTTTACAGCAGTGACAGCAATTGATGTTCGGACTCGCTGTTCTCTACGGTAGGCCGGTAAGGCCACATCAGATTCCGAACAAGTGCTGGGGGAAAAGCGCTGGAGCTGTCCCTTTGTTCAAAGTTCAAACTTGACCTGGCAAGGTGCACTTGAAAAGAATTGTTGCAACCACTGTCCACCTCAGGCGAATCAATAAAACGAGATGCTCGTTTTCAAGACATATTTTGGTCCGCATTGACCGACTGGATCAGTGCGTTCTATCGACAGTTGAACTCTTGCAGAGGCATGTTGCGCGAGGAAACTGAATCTGACATTCCGTTCCTGACGACATTCTTGTCAGCCTGGGGTCCCAAAGCTAGACACATGGAGAGGTTGTCACTGTTTCTAGCTTGACAGCTGAGCTTTGGATCTGTGCAGCTGGTGTGACCTTCCACGAGGTCAGACGTAGCTTGGCAGATCCTGGAAGTTGATCATTTTGTGCTGCAGCAGTTTTCGGGCTGCAGTTTTTTTGCCAAACATTAAAATTTGTCCAACAGAATGGCGGTATCACTTTGACTGGCAGCAACAGTTGAAAACTTCAAGCAGGGTTCAAGTTGGCTTCGAGAGTTGTGACGTTGGCCAAGCAGACCTTGCCTTTCTGAGTGTTGGGACAGCTGGATGGTGCAAGGATCCAACAAAACCCAAGCCAAGTGTGTGATGTTGAAGCAAGAATATCATGCAGCAATTTGCCACTACAACTCCTACAACCCCATCTCATACTTCAAGCATCCGTTGGCTGCAAGCATCCGACCTTTGGGCAAACTGCCAAAACGTCCATTCGCACCAAGAATCATAAGCATTTCAGAAAAGTCACAAGGTTGAGACATTCCAATTGGAAACCGCGCAAGGCCTTCTATACAACGAAAGGTTTCCGGAACAAGACGCAGTTTTGTAGCCAAGTAGGGAGATAGATTTGTAGAAAAGCATTTCCATGATTGGGACACCAAGAGCATCAGGGAAGCACCTCAAACAACACTGGGAGCAGGATTGAGACAAGGAAGGAAGCAGTGGCAGCAGTCGGGTGTGCGAGGTTTCAACAAAAGAATCTGTCGCTGACTAAGAAGGCTAAGAATGCGAAGTTTCGAACGATTTCTCGCCTTGCTCGGCCCTAAGGCGCTCCCTAGTTGCAAAGGGGAGGCCGTGAAGCCTCGATGACCAACGCAACAAGCATGGCAAGCGCAGCAAGCACAGCAAGGTTTGATCCTTCACCAGGCGCTGCCTGACCTGCACCAAGGTCCGTTGAGACTGAACCCCAGAAGGCTCCACCAGATGCTGACTTCAACCCTTGCAAGTGCATCAAGTGCCCTCGCGAAAACCGTGGCTACTTCGAGTTGATGTCTTGGACAAGGACAAAATCTCCCAAGGAAACGGGTTGCTACTGAGAGTTCACAGCAATGCCATGACAACTTTGAGCTTCAAAGGGATCACCTCACAGTTTGCTGATTTCTTCTGGGAAGTTGGGAATTACAAAGACGGGCCCAACTTTTGGCGCTGCTTGCACCAGAACATTCTCAAGAGCTTCTATGCTTTACAGCAGTGACAGTGATTGATGTTTGGACTCGCTGTCGTATACGGTAGGCCGGTGAGGCCGCATGAGATTCCGAACAAGTGCTGGGGGAAAAGCGCCAGAGCAGTCCCTTTGTTCAAAGTTCGAACTTGACCTGGCAAGGTGCACTTGAAAAGACTAGCTGCAAATGCATTCCACCTCAGCCGAAGCAACAGAACCAGCAGCTCGTTTTGAAGACAGAGGTCCACACTTGAAGCCTTGCAAAGCCATGTTGCGCGAAGCTGAAACGGACATTCCATTTGCGCCACAGCATTAAAGCTTCGGCCGTTCTGGCTCCATTGGATTCCTGTTGTGTTCCACCATTTGCACATGGCAAGATGAGCTCCATCTTTAGCCCTGTGTTTCAGGGATGTCATGGTGAAGGACCAAGAGCCAGCTCCAACCAAATCACTTCATGAGGCCGATGAAGTGCGAGCTTTCTGAACCTCACAACTGGTGAAACAGAACCCCAAAAGAATCCACAAGAAGTGAACAAAGTGCAAGCTCCTCCAAAAGGTTTCAATCAAATTGTGTTTTTGTTCATTTTGCCAGCGGAGTGACAAGATTTGACTTAGCAGCTCTGTGTCTTTCAACGGATGAGACCTTGGCATGTGATATTTTTTGCTCATGACATTGTGAAATTGCCGTTGTTTGACCTTGACACGAATCGGTTAGATAGGATGGTGTTGGCCGCGTGTTCTATTTCTTCAACCTCTAAGACATAGCGCAGATGCGTCAAGTGCCTTTCCAAACGATGTAAACAATGCCCCACCTTAACTGCCCGAGCGCAGCAAATCAAACACTGGGCTCACAGCTTTTGCTTTGACTGCGATCAATAGCTGGATCAGATTTTCGCTTTTCGCCGATTGAGACTTTCAATCCGATTGGCGAAAAGGATACAGCCCTGATTTGACTAATGCTGATGCGAGCAAGGCGCAATCCTCTTAGTTCTTAGAAGCTTTCTTGCGCGGTCCCTGGGCGCCTAGACGGCACGGATTTTTTTGAATCAGCCTTGTGCAAGGTTTTGGTGTGTAGCTTCAAATGCTGTGTTGATGCAAGATTCCAGCAATAACAGTTTCAGAGCTCAACTTCAAATCTGACAAAGACAGACAGGAAGTGGTATTGATGTTGGGTAAAGCAGTTTTTTGGGATAATTTTTGGCATGCCACAAAGTACCAAAGGCTCTTTGCTGCAACAAATTGGGCAGCCCTACAGAGTCACCAGGACAAGCCAGAGTTTTTCCGCAACTAAAGCGCAGAAGGTGCGGACAAGAGCCAACGGGTGGCAAACATGTTCCTCCTTTGGCTCTCCTTTGCTTCTTGCCTTCGGAAGTCCGTGTCAGGTCAGGTGCGCTGGTTGCGCTGGTTTCAGGATTTCAAAGACCAGTCTCCACAGAGTCCAACAGTGTAGTTTGAATTCTGGGTTGATGTGAGCGTCTTTCTCGGCCTCAGAATTCAAACCATCACCAATCCACACAGCTGCAACGTGTGCTCGCACCAATGGCTATCTGTGAATGGAAAGTCAAACCACAGATCTGCCATCTTCGTGCTTTTGCTTGGCATAGTGTTTTGATCTGATTGGGAGCCTGCGCCCAGAATGTGCAACACTGCACAGCACATGTTACGGACTGTCGTAGTCATTTAAAAATCGAAAATTCCAAATTTGCAAAGATAGTCTTAAATTTAAATTTTGTCTTATGTAAAAGCAGTGTAATGGTTTTGGGCCCCCAGATTGATATGGCATGGATGAAGTCTGCTTCTAAGATGTATACGTAAAAACTATAGACACATATCTTTGCACATCTACTCAGATACTCCCGATATTTACTTTCCGACTATTGGACGCGAATTCTTGTTCCCCAGTCAACTCACCAGAAACACACTTGTCCTTTCAGCAGTTGCTGACCTTGCGAGCCTTGCAACAGTCACGCTTCCAAA
This sequence comes from Symbiodinium kawagutii, assembly GCA_009767595.1. Taxonomy (NCBI): domain Eukaryota; class Dinophyceae; order Suessiales; family Symbiodiniaceae; genus Symbiodinium; species Symbiodinium kawagutii. The sequence goes on along the minus strand of VSDK01029420.1, from coordinate 70,009 downwards.
AGTGAATGCCAAGCTTGGCATGACGGGGCGGCCACAAGGCGGCTGCTAGCATGGAAGCAGATTTCATACTGCGCTGCACTTTTGAACTTGGCAATCTGGAAAGGTGATGGATGTTTAACATGATTGGTGCCACTTATTTGCATGATTGGTGCCACTTGTTTGGAAACTGCTTGAAGCAAAGACGGTGCAAGACCTCCAGCTGAGCCAACGTAGGCATGAATTCAGAAAGCACCAAGCTCCTTTGAGCTTGTCTATTTGGCACCGTGAGCTTCAAAAAGTTTGCCATGCTTTGTGTAGAAACTGCGTCGACCGAAATTGGAAGAGACCGAAGGACTAGCCCCTCACAGGCCAGAGAGGAAAAGTGAGTCATTCCACGAAGAAGAAAACTGCCAGAAAGGCTCCGTTTTCTGTTTCTCCCCAAGAAAATTTGGTTGCTCCGTGAGCAGTTCAATGATTGGGCCCTCCTGAGGCATTATAGTTGAGAATTTCTGACCTCAAGCAAGTAGGAACAGATTTGCCATTGAAGCAGTCAATCTTGTCCCCTTGCTTGTCGGGGACCGGTTCGTGTTTTGTGTATATCATTTAGTTCCATTTTACGTGTAACCGTGAGGATACAAGAGTCCAAAACCTTAATGTGAGGAGTGCACCTAACTCCTAGCTACTGGATTGGATGTGTCGAATGTTTGCCTTGCAAACACCAGCAGTTTCGTTTGGTTTGTGCGGTTCCTGTGTTTGCTCAACTGAGGTTTGGCTTCGTTTGGGTGCTGACCTATGTTGGAAGAGGCTAAGGAAGGACCAACGGCGCAAAACTGCCAGAAAGGCTCGGCTTTTTGTTTCTCCCCGAGAAGAAAACCTAGCTGCTCCGTCAGCACTTTAATGGTTGGACCCTCCTGAGGGGCCTTAGTTGACACTGACCTCGGTGCTTTTTGTTCTGCATCAGGACATTTGAGCTCTTTTTGACAGCCTCAAATTCATAGAAAAAGGAAACTAAAAATTCATAGAGTAGGTAGTTCCAATTGGTTAGAAGGAGATGCGCAAGCTTGCGGTTGGCATTCTGCCTAGGCAAAATCGCATAGGCATCTCGTGTAGGCAGCATGCTATGCATCTGCAAAAGGGAGCTTTCATTGGTCTCGCGTAGGCGCCGCGCACGGCAACCTTTTGACACCTACCATCCGTGAAGGCAAAACCCCTAGGAAAACTACGTCGTGCAGGCACCGCCTAGGCATTCCCATTGGTGGCATTTTTTCAATCATCCAAAGAAATCACGGCTCATTTGGTCGTTTTCGTTTGATCATCATGGTACTTGCAGATTTTTTACATCTTTGTGCCAATCAGTATATAGCATGATGCCCCTGATTGAGAAGAGACAATGAAACGAAGCGGGCTAACATGTTGAGCTGCTATTGACACGCGAGAGGTCACCCGCATAACGGTAGCCAAACCTGTGACTAAGTTTGAGCATGCGCGGTGGAACCAGCAGCAGATGTTCGAGACTCCGGATTCTGCAACCTCATTAAGCTGGCTGGCGAGCAGCAGTTCCTTCCCTACTTAGTTTTCTTCGTTGCAAGCTCACCTGTGAATGTGTGGAGGCAGGGAACGCACAGATTACTGAATCTGCGCTGGAAAGCCTCATTTCACACAAAGCTGACGGCAAAACCACAGTAAGGCCGAAATAGAAAGTTTAACTTTATCATTTTATGTAACTGCAAAAGTTGAGTCAAAACAAATCCATCTGAAACTTGATTAGCAACTTTCAATGAAGCATTGGAGTATGGCGGAACCGACGGAACCTTGCATGTGTGATGGCTGGCTGGCCGCAATACTCATGGGAGATTGGAGAGCAAATTGTATGCAGAACAGTGGCACGCTCGGGATTGCTTCTTTGTGTTCTGCCCTGCTTTTGCAACGCAGAACCCACAAAGGAAGTTGCTGCCCACAAGAAAAGTTAGTGCTTTTGAGTTCCCAGCCCTTGCGTTGACTGCGCAACGAAAAGGAAGAACAAAACTTGTTCTCTTCTTGGAAACTACTTGAAGTTTGCTTGCTGTGGCTTGTTGTCCATGCGTGCTGAATCTGACGTTCCGTTTCTGCACACTCTCAGGGACAAATCCCCAGACCTGGTTCTTCCATTGCAAGGGAACCCTTGCTGTTTGGAGCATCCAGTTTTGGAGTGGTGCTGCCTGCGAGAGTTTGTCCTTGGACCAGACTCCCAGCATTGTTTTGTTGTTCGGAGATAGAGCAGCCTTGTGGGCACATTCTCGTGAAAACGATGGCCGTGTGAAAATTAAGCAGTGACCAGAGTCAAGAGTTCTTCTAGATCTTTTAGTTGGTCAGCAGTCCGATCCTTGCGCCCAAACATCTGTTGAGGGCAGCTGAGACCATGCGCGACCGAGCCCAAGAACAACCCAGGAAACAAAATTTAGCCCGCTTACTGGGGGCAGATGCCCCCACGTTTTGCCCACAGGCATGACACGTCGCAAAGTGAGCTGTAACAAAATCTGATGCTGCGTCGGCCATGCTGCTTCAGCTGTTGCCTCATGTAAAAGCCCCAAGCGGCGCTTGTAAAAGAACATTTTAGCTGGCAAAAAAGTGCAGTCCCTGGCAGACCTTGAATTCCGAGCATTCAAAGGACCTCTTCAATCAAAAACAAATGCTTCCACTGCTTACACCTGTGTTGTCTTCTTGGAAGCCTAGGAACCTGGGACCTCAAATGGTGATATCCCAAAGGAGAAGAAAAAAGAAGCCTTCCAAACAAAGGCGCCGAGGCCTTCAGCCGCGGCCACGTCTTGCATTATTAGACCGTTGCAACATGCAGTGGTCAAACATGGCCAAACCTTTAGAAAGGCCTGCCGCGTGAAGGGAATGACGGGAGTCGATCGCATGCAGTTGGACGTTTCATCAACGCCCCTGTACGATACATCGCATGCTGTTGCTACTCAACTGCTGAATGGTTGGGGAGAGCGAGCACTTTACGAGTTTCGGTAGATGCATCTGGATATTGCCGGGAGGCGAGTCTGAGCTGTGAGGAACTTGGAGACTTCTAAACATGGGGAGAAAAACTGAAACGAGAACCCTGGTGCGCAGGACCTCTTGTTTGGGAAAGGACCCACGAAACAAAAACGCTTTTGGTTTCGTAGCAGAAGTAGGAAGGAGGTGGATTTTGCATGATCATTGTGAACAATGAACAACTTGATTGAAGAACGAACTCACTAGATGACAACATTTGCATTGTGATTTTCACGGTATCACGAATTTCTTGTGAATGGGTGGGATATCCTCTGGTTTCAAAGTACGGAGCTGACACGTCGTCAGCTGGCTCGTGGAGTTTGGCTCAGACCAGGATGGTCACAGCGACTCGACTCGCAAGCAAGAGTTATGCCGTCCTTAGTATGATCTATGTCAGTTCTGCCGTAGTTTTGTAGGTCACTGTAATATATCAGTTTTTGGTACTTTTTTTTGATGATTTGGGTCCACCGTGATTTTAAGATGTTGAACTAGTTAACTGGTTCGAGTCTATGTTTCATTGGCTTCCTTGTAAGAATCTTTAGGTTTTTTGGATTACTCGTCTTGCTTTCAGAACCACCAATGGACATCAAACCTTTGAAGATTTTCGAGGCACTGCGCCAGGGAGTGTCGCTTTGAAGACCGGGGAGCCAGAGGAATGAGTTGTGCATTACGGTTTCTCTTGTGATGAGTCATCCCATGGAACCCTGCAACCAGGCTTGCAGCTCACTGCGTCTTTACAGAAGGGTGAACCTCATGAAGACGGCCTTCGGGGGCGCCATGCTCAATTGTCAATCCAAATCAATTGTTCACGTTCGAGAATGGTCCTCATCACCTGATCGCTTTTGGAAGACTTCTGCCAAAAGACTGTGGGCCCTTGATGATTTTCTATCAAATCATAGCCTACTGTGGGAACACCGATGAACTGACCGATACTCGCAATCCTCAAGTTCCACAAGTTGGTCACATCTTTGCAGTTCTCGGTTTGGTTTGGCTTTTGCAGAGCTTCAGGGTGGAGTCCACTCCAAGATGCCGAAACCGAATACATCCAGGCATGGCACTGATTTGAAAATATTTCAAGAAGGGTGAGAATGTTGTCTCTGGGTGCTCTCACACCCTCCATTCAGTTCCCACTTCCCACACCATGAGTGTCAAGCGATGTCAGGTTCTGGGCTCTCAAGCATTACAAGTTCAACTGTTGGAGCCAGAAGCTTTGCTCCAAAGGGTTCTTCTCATTGGCATTTCTCTTCTCTTGAAATTTGTAGCAAACAGAGCACATCAAAAGAACATGCAGTCATTAGTTAAAATATTTTGTGAAGATGGCACTCAATGTGCTGCAAATGTTATCTTTTGCTTTCAAGGAGGAAACCCAATCTAATTTCCAGCTCAGGTCGCTAGAAGGGATGACAGGATTTGACGTGATGATTGTCCAGCAGATTCTCCAGAAGAAGTTTGAAAACGAGATGAACCTCATGAATTTCCAGGTGCTTCAACTCTCAAGATAGTCAAGTGACACGATTCATTCACTTGCCATGGTCTTGAGGGGAAAAGTCTTTACTTTGCATCAGATTGAGTTTCAGATTCTTGCAAAGGGTTATGCCTTTCGAGGCCAGTTCAACGACCGCAGAGGAGATCGGCCTGCAGACATAGCCCAGTGGCCAGGATGATGCAATCCGCAGAGGTGCCCCATTCAAAGCTGAAGCTTATTGCTGACCTCTGGGGCTCGCAGAACATTCCTATTTTGCCACTTTGCAACCTTGATCTTCATTGCTATCTGTCAAAAAGTCCAGAATCACGCTGTTTTGCATAGGATAATGACACAAACGAGAGATGTCAGGGCTCTGTGCGCAACTTTCAAGTCCATTTTCGGGTCATGTGCTTGATAGATGCCTATTTGGAAATGGAACATTTGATGCGCCCCACCACCTGTTGAAAGTTGGGATAGGTGCAGGGAGAATCCAACGCCGGGAGAGTGTGCAGTGAGATGGGGTTGTGGGAATGATTGGATTCTGTTGTGTTCAGCAGTGTCTTGAGGAGGGCAGTCCAGGACAGAACCCTAGCAGCTTCGCATTCCAGTCCTGACTGCAGGCAGCAAAGGGGAATGCAATCCGCATCAAGTAAGCAGCAAAAACCTGCTCGCCAAAAGCAAAGCCACCGCAAGAAAATATTGCAGAAAGTGTTTTCCACACATGGGGCCCAGCGAAGCTGCACATTGACGACAGAAGAGTTGTAGGGAGAGCAAAGAATCCGTTGTTCAATCAAGAACGAACTATACACCCCATGTGAACTTCCATGTGCACGAGAGCTGGGATGTTGAAGCTCTCAAGACGGCAAATACATGATAACAAATACAGCAAACGGTTTGAAGTGGAGGTGGTGGGAGATCAGTCTGAGGTCGGACCCCTCAGCCCAAGTCAATTGCTCGCTGCACTGAGTGAAAAATGGTGCAAAAGAAAACAAAAACTGAAAGCTTGCGCCGGTTTCCATTGTCATGGGGCGGTTGACCACCTGCAAAACGATTACTGTATTTTCTGAGACCCTTGTTACATGACACCTACATACTAGAGCGGCATCAATGTTCTACGTTCAAGTTGTGCGATTGGAAAGAGT
>VSDK01029420.1:35284-57406 GCA_009767595.1 Symbiodinium kawagutii | reverse complement strand
GAGCGGTTCAAGGGAAGTTACAAGGGAGCCTCCAGAGACCCACAGAATCCTCCATTGCCCTGGAAAATGCATTGGCCTCGCTGGCCTTTACAACCTCTGGGGATGCTCAAGCTTCATGTTTGTGACTCATGTGCATCTCAATTGAAAAAGGCCAACCGTTGAAATGAACGGTACGTTGTCATATGTAACTTCCGCAGGTCGAAGTTCCTGATGAAGGCTCTGAGACATTGTTCGGGCATGGTAAAATTGTATCCTTCCACAGGCCTTTTTGAAAGATGGCAAACGTATCACCAGGAGCCATATCAGCGCCTCTAACATGGAAGAGGTTCGGTTTGCACATTTTGAGCCCTTCAATCCCACGCAGTGACCTTGAATAAGGCCCGAATGGATTTTGGGCAGCATGTTGCCAAGATCGAGCCTGACCCTCAGAAGTTCCTACTATTTCACAGCTGAAAGGTCAAGGTTTCGATGCGAATGATTTGACCATGTAATATAAGCATTGGCATAAGCAATGAGTTAGTTAAGGTTCTTGTGGTTCCAACGCGGTTTTGCAAAAAGGGCTAATGCCCATTCAAAGAAAGAAGGTTTGTGCCTCCCCTTCAATCCAACACATGAGCTTTACCTATTTTGTGGCTACTGCAGAGATCAATTTAGCCAGGAAACTGATATGGCGATGCCAGGCGATCCCATAGGGAAACAACTCGTCAAAGAAATTGGCAATGCGCAGAAAGGATGGCCAGTTGAGAGGTCTGTTCTATATCATTGTGAGATTACACAGTATAGCGAACTTGTTGAGAATGAGTGCCTAAGCCTTTGGCGAGAGAACTTCTAGGCAGCCTCACTGCATGTCAAATTCCTTTGCTATCAAACCATCCCACCAAGAGCTCGAACTGCTCATTCCTGAAAATCGGGCCATGGGTGTGCTTGGTCATCGATGTGGCGAATTGGATTGACATTCTCAGCACATCATTTTCTTTTAGATCAATCATAAATTGCACCCTTCAAGATCCGTATGATCATCTCATAGGTTCTGGCTTCCCACAACCAGAAAACTATTCGGCGACACGACGCGTTGTTTCTGGTCTCACAAAGATTTCTGCACAAGCAGCACAAGTTATGTTTGCAATTGCATTTGTGCCACATGCATTTCTCGACAGCCAAATTGTGGCAGAACCATCAAACAATTTTCTTGTATCCTGCTCCTAGAAACACTTTTGCCTTCACGCCCCCCTTGCTTTCACCTCAAAGTTTGTTTTCATGGCGGTATGCAGACTCCCCCAGGGCAGCTTAAGTGAAAGGTCTACCGAGTCGTTTTGGCGAAGGAAGCATCTTGGGCCGATCTGCTCATCCCAAGCATTTTGCTGCTTGGGATTCTTCCGGGGCGCGCTGCCGGTGATGCAGTCCATGATGCCATCCGTAGAGGAATACTTTTAGGCGTCAAGCACTATGGTCATCACTGCCATTTGTATATAGTGCAAATCTGAGGCAGTTTGGTTCGTTCAGGTTTCATATGTTCCATGTTTGTGCTGAGTTTATGCGCTCCCCGAGATCTGGTTTGCTTGCCTTGGCCTTGCCTTTAGTCTTTGCTGAAGGCTCCCTGACTTGCTGCTTTTGGATCTTGCTTGAGCCTTTGCTTCTTTCCTGATTGGCTTTTCTTTCTTTCACCGCGCTTCTTGGTTCTCGCTGCACCAGCACCATCATCACCATCATCACCATCATCATCATCATCATCATCATCATCATCACCATCCTCATCCTCATCCTCATCCTTCTCCTTCCCCAGCTTTTGTCGTTCTCGTTTGCTCCGTGTTTCAACATTCCTTACGTCACTGGGAACAGCGCCGTGCCCAGGTGCAGACTTGGATGTTGCTCCGTTTCGGCGATGGATCCCTTTGGCCAGGCCCCGATCCGAGAGCAAAGCAACGCAGAGCAAATGCCTTTGGCTTTTGGGATGGACTATAATGGACTATGATTGACTTTGCTTTTCAAGATTGACTTCAAAGGCAATCTTAGCCCCGTCATTTGACTTGCAAGACTTCTGGGCTTTTGAGCTACTCTTTGACTGGTCCAACGGCAAAAGATCTAATGACATGCCCCTCTTGCACCCTGAATGTGGCCGGTGACGCTAGTGGCGGTAGTGAGTGTAAAACTTGAATCGTTTGGAGCCTATGATAGAACATTCATGGTTCGAGCTGCTTGCAGCAAAAGGGTCTGTAGGGACGAGTTTCTCTGTCCACCAGGAGAGCAGAATGGAGGCATGCCAATCGAATCCAAACTTGTGATAGTTTTGGTGGTTGCTTTTTGGGCGATCCGCACAGCTTTCTAAAAGCACAGTAAAGCAGATGGGGCATCAATGTTGCTGGAACCTGGAAGACTGTACGCTGGTTTTGCGTGTTCAATCGGGTCATTCAACATCTTTTAATGAAAACCTATTGGCTTCTGATCGCAACATTGTTGGCCCAAAATTGTTTTTCAACCGAAGCTGGTTCAATCAAAAAGGGAGGCAGCTTGTTCAAGGTGGAATCCAATGCTTTGGAACCATAATATTTTGAATTGAGTTCAGTCGTTCGGTGCAACTGGTATGAGGTTGCCACCACATCCTGTGGCCCATAAAGCTGTTTTGACTACACGCAGAGCTCGCAACATAGCGCCCATCTGCAGCTTCAGGTGCGCGCTCTAGAGTTTCAGGACCCGTGGCTGAAAGGGGCCCTTTTTGAGATTTCAAAGGCTTTCAAGGGATAGTCCAAGTCGCCATCGAAGAAAACATCTGGAAGTGTGTGGACACGTTCTGACACATTTTGATGCAGTCTGCACATAATACGGAGCTAAACATCGTCAGATTCTGGATCCGAAGATCGTTTACTAAATCGGTGGGGTGGGTCAGATAGCATCAAAGTATGTCAACAGGGAAAGAGCATCAAGGGGACGCAATCGCACCGGGACATGGGCTTCGCTTGTGTGTATAGACCCAGCAATACTCAGCATAGATCCATAGCGGCCAATCCCGATGCAATTTGCGCGAATTCACTACTCTCATCTGAGGTTTCCTAGAGGGAGGCAGCGGGATGTTGACCGCATATGACGTGCTTCATCTTCTCACTTGAATAGGGGGTGCCCACATGTGTATCATGTGGGTTTGTGGAAAAATTCATTCGTGATCCACAATGTTGTACTCCATGTTTAGAGAAACAGGACCAGCATATGCATGTGTATTACACTATGGATGTGTATAAGAACCACATGTAATTAAATGAATGGATAGATTAGTAAATGATAGTAAATCAACACATGAAAAGTTAAATAAATTACTAAATAGATAGATACATAATTCAGTAAATGAATCGATAAATGAATGAACAGATGAATAGATGATACATGAATGAATACAAATAAAAATGAATACAAAAATAAATAGAAGTAGATAAACAAATACCTAGATGAATAGATAAATAGGTGAATATATAGATAAATAAATAGATGAATAAGTAGATAGATAGATAAATGAATAGATCAATAAATAAATCAATACACAAATGAATGAATGAAAAATAAGTACATAAATAAATGAATGAATACATAAACATGTAAAAATAAGCAAATTGAGTAAATAAATAAATGAATAAACCAATAGATAAATCAATAGATGCATAAAAAGATATTTATATATATATATATACATATATATATATATTTATTTACACACGTACATAGGAAGCCTTGACTTTCGAACATGCTTGTCAACTTGTAGCCCCAGCCTCATTTGATTTGATGGTATCCGCTTTGGCAGGAGACTGCGAAAGTGAAGGCCTTTCTTCAATTGTTCTTTTGCTCGCGCAACTCATGGACACGGACACATGCCAACTCGCAGAATCTCTTGCCAATCAGTAAATTTGGCGTCTTGTTGGTTGGGCGGTCTAGGAATCTCAGATTCAGTTACAGCATGTGTTAATGAGCATGGCGCTGGACAACAAGTGATGGAGCTCCATGTTCTAGACAGCACAAATACCCGAGGACTTGCATCCACATTGCGTCATGCCCAGATGCATACCTTCGCTTGAAAAAGCACAGCGTACCATTCTCCAAGGCAAGTTGGGTCGTGCCACTTTTGCAGGAGCTTCCGTGTGGCTTCTTTCAGCGAAGGTTTTTTTTTTTCGGATGTTCTGGCTCAACTGGTGAGCAGCTGGCGTGCAGCCTGGAGGAATTGACAAATTCCAGGAAGGTCGACCCAAGAACTTTAAAGCCGTGGATTGCTGCAGGGCAGAGGGAAAGTGATAAGCTTCTTTACATCAAGGTCTTTGCCAGGTCCATAGTGGCAAACTGCATGGTGCAGGTTGCCAATTTATGATTGGATAAAGTTCTGGCAAACATGCCAGAAAGTTTTTGTTTGGTTGCCACTCAAAGGGCACCGGAGCAGCCTGAGACAGGTTGCAAAGGTGTCCATATTTCCTCCATCAGCCTCTAAGTTGGTAGCTTGGGGGTGCCGTTAATGGCTGTGGCTTTGCCAATCCTCAAGTTTGAACCTTGAGCGGTTTGGAAAGGCAAACCAGAAACAGCAAGCGCTAGACCCGCTCGACGTGACAATATGCAGTGAGATGCGGGCGGCTTGTGCGGGCTTTGGTTGGATAGTTGCTCAATGTTTATTGTCAGGATTCAGAAATCACAGTTGAAGGAGCCCTTCAATGTGTTTAGATAATAATGATGAAGCAAACATGTCAGTTTACACGACTTGATGCTAGCTATATACGGCATTTGTGTGGGTGTGTCAGATGTATTTGCAATCTGTTTGATGATATGTGTGTCTCAATTTCTGCATGCTGCATGTACTGGTATTATATACATTCTACTTGTGCATGAATTCAGGACAAAGACAGGATGAGCGAACTTTTTTTTGAGGAGACAAGATGGCATCTGAAAGACAGAGGCTAGCGGGATACAGTGAACAACAATAGTGCGGAACGACGTGTTGCGGCTGAATATAAGGATAGAAACATATCAAACGACACAAACGACATTACAAAACCACTGGATCCACTTGAGAGAGTAACAAGAATCACAATAATGACACTTCAGATCCTTGACTGCCGAAGCAACAGCAAATGAAATTTCTCAGAACATGTTTTGGTTAAACTGCTTCACCAAGACCGTCGACCGCTCGGTGCAAGGACATTTGATTTATGTGTTTGTCGAAGGAAGTTTAGAAGTCTAACTTCCGACAATATGGACAACTCAGCTAGGGCAGATCGTGAGCAGATGTGCGAAAGAAGAGATGCGTGAAAGATGAGATGTGCGAAAGATGAGATGTGCGAAAGATGAGAATGCGAGCGCGCCAAAATGTTAGGAAAGTCGCCGAATGCTGTGTTTTGCAGGGTTTTGTGCCTCAGGAGGGTCCAGAAGGGTACCTCGCTAGAGCGGCGGGTGCGGACCACTGTGCCGGAAGGTGTGTGCAAAAATCGTTAAAAAACCTAGGCGCGAAGCACATTTGGAAGTCAAAATCGTAAAAACATGTCACGTTCGGAGCACTTTTGGAAGTTGCAACTTGCAAAATCGTTAAGAAACCTAGGCGCGAAGCACATTTGGAAGTCAAAATCGTAAAAACACTACATGCTCGGAGCACTTTTGATGACTCATGATTCTCAAAACTGGCACGCTGCCTGCGCGCGAAGCAAATTTTTAAGATAAAATCTTGTACCAAAATAAAAACTGCAATTTTACTAGCGTTTCGGGCCACTTTTCGGAGATGTCATATGATCATGAAAATTGGCACGCCGCCTGCGCGCGAAGCACATTCTCACGTCCGAAGTCGCAAAAACTCGTGGTTTTTAACAAGTTTTGAAAGTTGCATGTCCGAAAAAGTGCACGCGGCCAGGGCGAGAAGCACATTTTGAAGCAAATGTGTCAAAACACAGCACGTTTTGACACTTTTTGAACACAGGAGACAAAAGTAGGAAAACACTTGCGTTTCGCGTCACTTTTCGTGATTTATGCGGCCAAAATGTGCACAACGCTTGCGCGCCAAGCACATTTGCAGGTCAAAATGGCACGCCGCTTGCGCGCGAAGCACATTCTCACGTCCGAAGTCGCAAAAACTCGTGGTTTTTAACAAGTTTTTAACAAGATAGATAGACAGATGGATGGATAAATCAGCAGATAGATAGATAAACAGATAGACAGATAGATAGATAGACGAAAGATGGCTAGATAGATAGATGGCTAGACAAAGAGGTAGCCAGATAGATGGACAAGCAGATAGTCAGATCCATGGGTGGCTAGATGCATAGTCAGAGACATAGATGCATCGATGGATGAATAGATGGATAGATAGATGGATAGATAGATGGATAGATAGATAGATAGAATAGCTAGAATAGATACATGGAAGAGACAGACAATTGGATAGCCAGATTCAGATGGCTAGATGGGTCGATAGATAGACAGATAGGTAGACAAAACGTAGATAGACAGAAAGTAGATAGAAAAGTAGATAGATAGTCAGGTAGATAGACAGAAAGATAGACAGATGGACACATAGATGATCAAACAAATAATTCGGTAGATAGATAGACAGATAGATAGATAGGCAAATCGATAAATAGATAGATGGACAGGTAGATAGATAGATACATAGACACAAAGATGACGAGATAGATAGTGAGGTAGATAGAAAGACAAGTACATAGGCAGATAGATAAACGAATAGATCATCAGATAGATAGATAGATAGATAGATAGACAGTCAGACAGACAGAAAGAAAACTGATGCGCTGCCAGTCAAGTGGCCAGATCGATGCTCACATTGTCGCAACCACAACTGCACACTCCTATAGTGCTCCTATCTTGGAAACTTCCGCCACCGCCTTGTGCGGTACTACTTGTACGATAAGCATTTTCTGGACTCAACCGAGGTCTATGATGTATAAAAGTAAATATTCTAGACTCTTTTCATGCAAAAAATCCGATTGATGTGTTTTCGTTCTTTGTTTCAGTCGTGGTTTCGTTGCCAGCTCGCAATACCCTGACCCTGGTCGTTGAGAGTGACTTCGACCCAACATTGCGGTTGCTGTTGGCTCAGAAACCAAGTAACAACACGTTGTGCATTCGGCAACTGCAAGCGACAGGTTGACATGAAAAATGCTAGCTAAAAAGCCAATCAGAAGAAACTGATGAAAAGATTGGAGTTTAAAACGTCATGAGATTGCCAGTCACCAGAATGCTAGCGCCACACGTTGGAGTTGGATGCAGGTACGGGGCCAGTCAAAATGTTCTTGTAACTTCATACCTGTAATGCGCGTGACAGGTGCGTCTCCACGCAGTGTCCAACTGAAACGTGGTGAATAGATTGGTTCGTAGTCCTGTCGCTGGTGATGGCCCGGTGGCCATCGTGCTCCAGTCAGAAACTCGGGAATCTCAGGGAAATAGCTTCAAGCAGAGCTTGAACACTGTACTTCAACGAAACTCAGGCATGGAAGTATGGACGGCGCCATTCATTTGACCACTCAATGCCATAGTTTCCATCCACACCGTCCACTGATCGGCTTTCCTCCAAGGTGTTTGGCCAGGTCCAGTAGAAACGTGACACAGGTCCCAAACGATGAGAAATGTTTGAACTGCTGCAGTACTTGAACCAGTTACCTTTGGTTTTCGAGGATTTGAGACCTCAGGCACTCAATTTGAGATGTTCGAATGCTTCGCGTCTATCTTTTGGTAATGTTTTGAGGGTGTATAACTTGAAGCTTGACATTGGCCACCGCTTTGTCACCTGGGTCAGTTTGACAGGTGCTTCAGACATGGAGTCTGGATGTGCTCGGCTGCAAAATTGAAAGTTGGCCGGGTCACAAGTTTGCAGCTCAGTACTGCAAGAGCACATGAGATCCTGATTCGATCATGCAACGTTGCAGTCCGAATTATCAGGAGAATGTTTGGAACTAGTTTTGTCTGTTCTAAGGAGGTGTTATTCCGTTGGAACGTTCAATTTGTATGACCCACTGGTTTCCCCCACTGGTCATTGATTCCGGCCTAGACCAACAACTAAAGTATTTACAAGCCCGCGGACAACAACTGGTACAGCTAGAAGTGATCCAAGTGGCAGTTCAGCAGTGATTTTCACCAACACAGTTGCTGTTCAACGAAGGGGGCACCACACTGCGTTGATACCAGGTTGCACTAATGAACTGATCATTGATATTGAGTGATTCCCGACTGGTTGATCATTACAACTCGTTATGTCTAATAAATTGGCAACTAAATGTGTGGCCCAACAAAGTTGATTAGTTTGTTGGTTCATAGGTTGAGTTGGGTGAATTGGTTCACACGGTGATCAGTTCAACCATGGAAGCAAAATGGGCGAATGTTCCTCTTAGCAAGTCAATCATGATTTGATATTTGCATTGGCATTTTAAACATTTTCAAACTTTTATGTTTGAAGAGTTCTTGGTCCCCGTACAGAAGGAGTTCCTGCTGGATCTCAGGTTGCATTCCTGTCTCCGAGGCTGCGTGGCTTTGTAACAGGCCATATGGGCAGTGGTGGAGTGAATGGTGATTGCTCTATGGTAATGACCAAGAGTGGAAAAAGAGAGTACATGATTGAAATCACTATATATTGCAATTAAAAAAAGTAAGACTTGATTTGGTTGCACACACACACACAGTTCTGCAAATTGAAAAAAACGTTTCGATACATACGCAGATTGTCTAGTCCATGCTAATATTTGGCATCTTGACATGTACGTTTTGATACATACATGTTTGGTATAGATAGAGTGTGTGGTCCATGGCGCTATTTTGAAACTTGACATGTACGCTTTGATACATACATGTTTGGTATAGATAGAGTGTGTGGTCCATGCCGCCATTTTGAAACTTGACATGTACGTTTTGATACATTATGCATGTTTGGTATAGATAAGTGTGGTTCATGGCGCTATTTTGAAACTTGACATGTACGTTTTAATACATACATGTTGGGTATAGATAGAGTGTGTGGTTCATGGTGCTATTTTGAATCTTGACATGTACGCTTTGATACATACATGTTTGGTATAGATAGAGTGTGTGGTCCATGCTGCTATTTTGAAACTTGACACGTAGGTTTTGATACACAAATTTTTGGTATAGATAGAGTGTGTGGTCCATGCGGCCATTTTGAAACTTGACATGTAGGTTTTGATACACAAATTTTTGGTAAAGATAGAGTGTGTGGTCCATGCGGCCATTTTGAAACTTGACATGTAGGTTCTGATACACACATGTTTGGTACAACAGAGTGTGTGGTCCATGCCACATTTTTGCAATTTGGCATGTAGGTTTTGATACACACATGTTTGGTATAGATAGATTGTGTGGTCCATGGCGCTATTTTGAATCTTGACATGTACGCTTTGATACATACATGTTTGGTATAGATAGAGTGTGTGGTTCATGCTGCTATATTGAAACTTGACGTGTAAGCTTTGTATACATAGAGTGTGTGGTTCATGCCGCCATTTTGAAACTTGACATGTAGGTTCTGATACACACATGTTTGGTACAAATAGAGTGTGTGGTCCATGCCACATTTTTGCATTTTTACATGTACGTTTTGATTCATACATTTTTGGTATAGATAGAGTATGTGGTCCATGATGCTATTTTGAAAACTGATATGTAGGTTATGATACATACATGAGCGTGTGGTCCCTGCCACATTTTTGAAACTTGACATGTACGTTTTGATACATACATGTTTGGTATTGAAAAGGTGTGTGCTCCATGTCGGGACTTGGAAACTTGACAGGTACGTTTTGATACATTTTGGGAAAGATGGAGTGTTTGGTCCATGCCGCTGTTTTGAAACTTGACATGTACGTATTGATACATGCATGTTTAGAATAGATAGAGTGTGTGATCCATGCCACTATTTTGAAACTTGACATGTACGTTTTGATACATACATGTTTGGTATAGATAGAGTGTGTGGTCCATGCTGCTTTTTTGAAACTTGACATGTAGGTTTTGATGCACAAATTTTTGGTATAGATAGAGTGTGTGGTCCATGCAGCCATTTTGAAACTTGACATGTAGGTTCTGATACACACATGTTTGCTCTAGATAGATTGTTCAGTCCATGCCGCAATTTTTGGAAACTTGACATCTACGTTTTGATATTTTTGATGCACAAATGTTTGGTACAGATAGATTGTTTGGTCCATGGCACTATTTTGCAACTTGACACGTAGGTTTTGATACATACATGTTTGGTATAGATATAGAGTGTGTGGTTCATGCTGCTATATTGAAACTTGACATGTACTTTTTGATACATACATGTTTGGTAAAGATAAGGAGTGCGTGGTCCATGCTGCTATTTTGAAACTTGACATGTACGTTTTGATACATACGTGTACGTTTTGATACATACGTGTTTTGTATAGATAGATTGTGTGTTCCATGCCGCCTTTTTGAAGCTTGACAAGTACGTTTTGATACACACATGTTTGGTATAGATAGATTGTGGTCCATGCCGCTATTTTGAAACTTGACATGTACGTTTTCGTTGCAGCCGCAAAGTGGGTCACTGAAACCTAGCGGACACAGTTGACGCAGTTGATGTCAACCGTGTCAACGGTGTCAACTGTGTCCCCCGTGTCAACTGTGTCAACCGTGTCAACCGTGTCAACTGTGTCCCCCGTGTCGACTGTGTTCACCGTGTCCCTGTGTCAACTGTGTCCCCCGTGTCAATTGTGTCAACCGTGTCAACCTTGTCGTTTGTGTTCACCGTGTCCCCCGTGTAAACTGTGTCCCCCGTGTCAATTGTGTCAACCGTGTCAACCTTGTCGTTTGTGTTCACCGTGTCCCCCGTGTAAACTGCGCCCCCCGTGTCAGCTGAACCGATAAAGCCATCCGTTAATCCATCCTGAAAAATTGGCCAAACCATCATTTACCTTTGAACCCCGATGAGCCAGTTCTGAAACCGTTTTGGCAGCCTCGAGCAACTAAATTTCAGGGCCCGCGCGAAGCATGGACGGAAGATGTGCCCGTCCATGCTTCAAGTGTGTCCATTTGAAGGCGAGGTTTGGCCACAATCGGGGTGATGTTGGGCCTGCCTCTTGCAGTGTCTGGGAGGCTAGTTTCGGGGCCCGCGCGAAGCATGGACGGAAGATGTGCCCGTCCATGCTTCAAATGTCTCCGTTTGAAAGCGAGGTTTGGCCACAATCTGGGTGATGTTGGGCTTGCATGAGGCCTAAGTTGGCGCACGTTGGGCCGTCCCTGCTTCAAATGTGTTCGTTTGAAAGCGAGGTTTGGCCACAATCGGCGAGATGTTGGGCTTGCATGAGGCCTAAGTTGGAGCACCTTGGGTCTCTTGCAGTGTCTGGGGGGCTAGTTTCGGGGCCCGCGCGAAGCATGGACGGAAGATGTGCCCGTCCATGCTTCAAATGTGGTCCGTTTGAAGCGAGGTTTGGCCACAATCTGGGTGATGTTGGGCTTGCGTGAGGCCTAAGTTGGGGCACCTTGGGTCTCTTGCAGCATCTGAGACGCTAGTTTCGGGGCCCGCGCGAAGCATGGACGGAAGATGCGCCCGTCCATGCTTCAAATGTCTCCGTTTGAAAGCGAGATTTGGCCACAATCGGGGTGATGTTGGGCTTGGATGGGGCCTAAGTTGGAGCACGTTGGGTCTCTTGCAGTGTCCGGGAGGGCAGGTTCGGGGCTGGCGGGAAGCATGGATGAAATATCAAACAATGCTTGATTATGATTGTGTGAAAACCACCATCACTAATCATTGATGTTAAGTAATGACCAAGCAATGGGAGATCCAGCTGTAAAGCCAGGCCCTCTATATCTGATGGTAAATCTCCAGCTGCTGGGCCTTGTTGCAAATGACAGTCAGGCTAGACATTGCGGTTTTTCAAAATAGACGGTCCTAAAAGTGGTTGGTTCATTACTTGACGTGGCTGATATAAAGGATGAGTTGGGGCCGTGAAATGGCTGAAGTAACCCGGTGAACACAGCCCGTAAATGCGGGCTGTCAACTGTGCGTGCCTTCTGGTTTGAGTCAACTGTGTCAACAGTGGTTTGTGTTTTCGCGGCCCAGTTTCATGACCCACTCTACGTTTTGATACATACATTTTTGGTAAAAATAGATTGCTGGGTCCATGCCGCTGTTTTGCAACTTGACATGTACATTTTGATACATACACGTTTGGTATAAATAGAGTGTGCGTGGTCCGTGCCGCTTTTTTGAAACTTGACATGTACGTTTTGATACATACATGTTTTGTATACATAGGGTGTGTGGTCCATGCCGCCATTTTGAAACTTGACATGTACATTTTGATACATACATGTTTGGTATTGAAAGGGTGTGTGCTCCATGTCGGGACTTGGAAACTTGACAGGTACGTTTTGATACATTTTGGGAAAGATGGAGTGTTTGGTCCATGCCGCTGTTTTGAAACTTGACATGTACGTTTTGATACATACATTCTTGGTAAAGTTAGAGTTTGGGGTCCTTGCCGCTGAATTTGAAACTTGGTATGTGCGTTTTGATACATGCATGTTTAGAATAGATAGAGTGTGTGGTCCATGCCGCTATATTGAAACTTGACATGTACGTTTTGATACATACATGTCTGGTACAGATAAAGTGTGTGGTCCATGCCGCTATTTTGACACTTGACATGTACCTTTTGATACATGCATGTTTGGTATAGATAAACTGTGTGGTCCATGCCGCTATGTTGAAACTTGACATGTGCATTTTGATAAATAGATGGATTGTTCGGTCCATGCCGCTATTTTGAAACTCGACATGTACGTTTCGATACATGCATGTTTAGAATAGATAAAGTGTTCGGTCCTTGCCGCTATTTTGAAACTTGACATGGAGGTTTTGATGCATACATGTTTGGTATAGATAGATTGTTTGGTCCATGCCGCTATTTTGCAACTTGACATGTACGTTTTGATACATACACGTTTGGTATAGATAGAGTGTGTGTTCTATGCCGCTATGTTGAAACTTGACATGTACATTTCGATACATACATGTTTGGTACAGGTAGACTGTGTGGTCCATGCCGCTATGTTGAAACTTGACATGTAGGTTTTGATACATACATGTTTAGAATAGATAGAGTGTGTGTTCCTTGCCGCTATGTTGAAACTTGACATGTACGTTTTGGTAGATACGTGTTTGGTATAGATAGATTGTTTGGTCCATGCCGCTATTTTGAAAATTGACATGTAGGTTTTGATACATACACGTTTGGTATAGATAGAGTTTGGGGTCAATGCCGCTGAATTTGAAACTTGACATGTACGTTTCGATACATACATGTTTGGTACAGATAAAGTTTGTGATCCATGCCGCTATGTTGAAACTTGACATGTAGGTTTTGATACATACATGTTTGGTATAGATAGAGTGTGTGGTCCTTGCCGCTATGTTGAAACTTGACATGTACGTTTTCGTAGATACATGTTTGGTATTGATAGATTGTTTGGTCCACGCCGCGATTTTGCAACTTGACATGTACGTTTTGATACATACATGTTTGGTATATAGATTGTTCGGTCCATGCCACCATTTTGAAACTTGACATGTACCTTTTGATACATGCATGTTTGGTATAGATAGACTGTGTGGTCCAAGCGGCTATGTTGAAACTTGACAATTACATTTTGATAAGTAGATGGATTGTTCGGTCCATGCCGCTATTTTGTAACTCGACATGTACGTTTCGATACATGCATCTTTAGAATAGATAAAGTGTGTGGTCCATGCCGCTATATTGAAACTTGACATGTAGGTTTTGATACATACATGTTTGCTATGGATAGAGTGTGTGGTCCATGCCGCTATGTTGAAACTTGACATGTACGTTTGGATACATGCATCTTTAGAATAGATAAAGTGTGTGGTCCATGCCGCTATGTTGAAACTTGACATGTAGGTTTTGATACATGCATGTTTAGAATAGATAGAGTGTGTGTTCCTTGCCGCTATGTTGAAACTTGACATGTACGTTTTCGTAGATACATGTTTGGTATTGATAGATTGTGTGGTCCACGCCGCTATTTTGCAACTTGACATGTACGTTTTGATACACACATGTTTGGTATATATAGATTGTTCGGTCCATGCCACTGTTTTGAAACTTGACATGTAGGTTTTGATACATACACGTTTGGTAAAGATAGAGTTTGGAGTCAATGCCGCTGAATTGGAAACTTGACACGTGCGTCTCGATACATTCATGTTTGGTACAGATAAAGTGTGTGGTCCATGCCGCTATTTTGAAAGTTGACATGTACCTTTTGATACATGCATGTTTGGTATAGAGAAACTGTGTGGTCTATGCCGCTAAGTTGAAACTTGACATGTAGGTTTTGATAAATAGATGGATTGTTCGGTCCATGCCGCTATTTTGAAACTCGACATGTACGTTTCGATACATGCATGTTTAGAATAGATCAAGTGTGTGGTCCATGCTGCTATGTTGAAAATTGACATGTAGGTTTTGATACATACATGTTTGGTATAGATAGATTGTTTGGTGCATGCCGCTATTTTGACACTTGACATGAAGGTTTGATACATACATGTTTGGTATAGATGGAGTGTGTGGTCCACGCCGCTATGTTGAAACTTGACATGTAGGTTTTGATACATGCATGTTTAGAATAGATAGATTGTTCGGTCCATGCCGCTATTTTGAAACTCGACATGTTCGTTTCGATACATGCATGTTTATAATAAATAGAGTGTTCGGTCCTTGCCGCTATTTTGAAACTTGACATGTAGGTTTTGATACATACATGTATGGTATAGACTGTTTGGTGCATGCCGCTAGTTTGAAACTTGACATGTACGTTTGGATACATGCATCTTTAGAATAGATAAAGTGTGTGGTCCATGCCGGTATGTTGAAACTTGACATGTACGTTTTGATACATGCATATTTAGAATATATAGATAGAGTGTTCGGTCCATGCCGCTATATTGAAACTTGACATGTACGTTTTGATACATGCATGTCTAGGATAGATAGAGTGTGTGGTCCATGCCGCTATTTTGAAACTTGACATGTACGTTTTGATACATACATGTGTGACAGAATTTGTTTGTCGCCGGAAAACCGGAGTGCCTCTGTCACATTGATCACACCTTTACTCGCAACCCAGTTATTTTGACATGTATCATTTTAGAACCGGGATAATAATTCCATGTTTTTTCAGAAAAGATGGCTGTGGTGCCACATCCACCTGTCACTGGATAGGCAGTTGCGTGCTCTGACTGGATGACAACGGGGATGTTGCCATTCAAGGACCTCAGTTTCCAGTTGTGGGATGGCTTGGGATGCATATGATACCCCCAAATGCCATTCACCACACAAACATACGCTGGAGGAATATATTTTCATACTTTTTCATACTTGTATAAAATTGTATATATGTATATATTTGTATACGAATTACAATTGTGTGAAACTGCTGAGATTATGCACTCCTTTAGTCAAGAACTCAGGCTAAAGTATTTTACAACTCATCAATTCACACCGCGTGCCTTTCGTGGATATAGCTCAGATACTCTGACAATTGCAGCATCTTGGAGCTCCTAATCCTCGATGGCCATCCAAATGACAGTTGCCGCTTCCTGCAAGCGGTTTTGGACATCAACCCAGACAGGAATTGAACCGTAGCCTCGGTCGACCATCAATGCGTACAAAAGTAGATTATATATGATTATATAGTTATGGAAATGTGGGCCATCATCACATTGAGTGGAAGCATTTGATTTGATGATGAAAACATGCGATTTTGTATAGACAAACAGCCAAGTCTTTCAATGTCAATGGGCTGTCTCTGGGAGGAAGACCGCCCCCGGGTCGGTTGGCAGTCCGCGATGCGAGAAACTCAGAGAAGTGTGCAGGGAGTGTAGCCAGAAGAAAAGAAATCCTTCCTCTTCCATCCTCTTCCATCATCCTCTCTTTCACAGGTTCAGCAAGAGCTTCTTGAAGGCCGGGAAACTGGTGACATGTTCGATCAAACCTGGTACTATCCCAGGCGGTGATTGTCAAGAACCTGTGTGTAAAGTTTCGCTTCATTTCTACTTGTACTGTCTTGCTTCATCTTTTTCAGTGTGAAAAGTTGTAGAACTCGCACCTGCAAAGCTCAAGGGCAAGTGGCCTCGGCCGCCCTCCAGGGACCGTTTGCGGCCATGGAAGGACCAACCTTAGAAGAAAAAGTTGAAGAACTTTGCAAAAAAGTTGAGAAACTTGCGAAGATCGATGTCTTATTTTCGGGTGATGGAACCATGGGTGCCTCTGCCAACCAGCTAGAGGAAGTGAGATCGAAGAAGGATGAGCTTTTGAAAATGAGGGCGCAATTCCACAACTCTTTGAATGAGTTGGAGGACTTGTATCGCCTTTTTCCTTCAGCAGCTGTGGAGACAGAAAAGAAGGCAAAACGCGCGACTACCATGGGACGCTTGAAGGCTTGACTGCGTCAAAAGCTACCTTTGTAAGTGGGAATGGCGCTTGATTTTTTGAGATTGAACTTGTTTGGAATCTTTCATCGTTGATATCAACACATAGCTGACACAGGCTAAGGCGAGTGCAGGTTTAGCAACGTTTGCTTTTGAATTCTCCCGTAGAGAAATTGCCGTCCAAGTTTTGGCACTGGAAACGAGAGTTCTCTGATTCACAAAATCGGGGGGCCTCTTGGGGCTGCGCGGAAGGCCTTCTTGAAGCCCAGGGATACGAGAATTGAACCTGATGACGCGGCCAGTGTTTTGTCCAGAGATCCCGACGAGATGGCAGAGAGGGTTCCCGATCCCACAGAAGCTACGCATGCCAGTCGCAGAGAATTGACAGTGCTTTCCTCAGCTTCAAACGAAACATACCAGGTGCCCCAATTGAATATCCATCAATGATTTTTGAGCTGAGAGAGTAAATGCTGTGAAGCTGTTCAGGAGGCTCTCCGTTCCGTGCGGGCTGCAGTGGAGCTTGGGAAGGACCCGTCCATCATTCAGGAGGCTGTGGAAAAAAGGACCAGGGCCAGAAGGCATCACATTGTAAGCCTGGAGCAGTCCATGGAAACTTTGCTTCGCCTTGCAGGTGTGATGGTGGCACAACGAATGTTCTCGGAATGTTCTCGTGTTGAGGGTCTTGCAGTCGACAGTCGCATGTTGGATGCCAGGTGTTCAGAGGCCTAGCGAGTTGGATGCCCAACTGAGCCGCAAGCGGAAAGAAAAGGGAGAAATGGCACAGGCCATCCAGAATGCGTCAAAGGTCACTCGGTGAAAGAAATTTGAACAATTTGCCCTGAGGGCTTGACTGCTCGACTCCTCAAGTGCCGGTATGCCACCATCAAGACTGTTCAATGCTGGGGGATTCTCATATTATATGCTTCTTGGAGGGAATGCATCGTTTGGGGTGAAATTCCTGACAGCAATCAAGTCCATATCAAAACCCTTGCGCCCATCACTTGTGCCTCTCGTGCTTTCCTTGCCCTCATCTTCATTTATGAACAAAATGGATGCAAAGAATGTGAGTTAGAGACTAGCTCGCCTAACTAGGATTCATATGGATCGAATAGGCGACCATTTTAGTTCTTCTTGCTGACAATTCCATCTCAGGCCATTTGCCTCCTGAAGGAAGCGTTTGGAGACCGCTTGGGTCGTGCCATGGATCCCGAGAAATCGGGCATTGACTTTGTGACCCAAGCTTGGACTGAGTTTAAGGATCATGCTAGATCAAGGCAGAACTTCGAGCAAGCTACCGACAACTCTATCAGGTGGGTGGAACATGGTGAAGCAGTAGATGTTGTTCAAAACTTTGCTACTGTTGTGTTCCTTCAGAACTTCAAGACTTTTTGTTGTTCGGTTTCAGCGAGTAGATCCGACTAGTGCAATGCTTGAGTTCTCAGCCAGGGAACTGGAAAAGCTGCCCCCGCAAGTTTGCTACATGAAGTGCGAGTTGAAGCCGTCCAACTACAGCGCTGTCTATCAATGGGTGCCAGTGAATGAGAACAAAGGCGAGCATGAGAAGGCAAAAAAGGACCGTTGAAAATCTTTGAAAGAGTTTGTGTTGAAGTAACAAAAATAGAAAACAGGTGAGCCCCTGACCTGTAGACTTCAGGGATTCAAGCTGCGAATGCTCTGGGTTGTCTTCGTGCAATCATGTAGCGAGACGCACGGTGCGAAGATTCACAGGAGTTGGAGAAGAGAAGACAGGAGGCCCACAACTGCTTCGAGAAAGAAAGGGACTTCTGGTTGAGGGGTCTCTCAGTAGAGCAGATGCCGGCAGCGCAGCTTCTCAGAGAAGGTATGCAGGCGGATTGCCAGTTGGAAGGTGATATACTGGTCTTCCAGCAAGCCAGAGACTCATACATGGCTCTTGATCAGGAGAGAACTCAGCAGCAAAAGCTTGAGGATCGGTACACAAGTCAACGGGAGTCAGCTTTCAAGGAGATGGGGAAGAAAGCGGCTGTGCGGAGCGACATGCATCACAATATCAAGCAGTTTGTCCTCAACTGCGAAAAGGCAGAAACAGCAGTGAAGCGAGCATCTGGGAACCTTAGGTCGCAATGTGCCGTACAAGACATGCTTCAAGTGTTTAAAGCTCGACATGGACACTAGCCCCATCCAATTTTTAGGATTTACAGCATGCTCTAGCCGTCCAATTCACAGCATTTATAGCATGCTCAAGCCGGTTTCTTTGCAGTCAGCGAATCGATGCAGTGCGAGCCTTCATGTCTTGATATGTTTGACACTGATCTTTTCTTAGGAAGGAGCAAGAGAAGGCAAAGAAAGACTTGGAAAAGAACAAGAACGATTTGGCGAAAGCCAGGAATGATTTGCGCGCGGCAGATGTTGAGCTGCAGAATGCCATGATCCCAGTTTCAAGTCTCGTGCGAGACTTCCCCGAGCTTTCCAAGGCCCCTGGGATGTGCTCATGCACGATTGAGCTTAATGATGCTTGATGTGGGTTTGTTTGGTGTTTAAGATTCAGACTCTACTTTTTGACAGACGCGGCAGACCACAAAACTACAAACGCGGAAAAACACCAACCCACAAAAACGCCAGCCTACGAAAAATTACGAAAACACCAAAACACCAGCAGACAAAAAAACTAGATGCCTCTGACTCTTTCATTGGACTAGTCTGCGATCCATTCATCTCAGCCAATGGTCTCTTCCTATAGGTTTCCTATTCTGGAAATTTCCGCGACTACTTGTCGTGGTGTAATTGCTAGTTTTCTACGGATTCTCCTCCGCAAGGGGCACGGCTCCATGATCATTTGGTCGCCCATGAACTTCTTGATGATCGGATAAGAAGTTTGATCAGCCCCATGTGCTGGCATAAGCCCGTTACCGGGGATCCGGCCAGCCTGGGAACCGGCTTGCTGTGCTGAGAGCACTGAGCCATGGGATCCTATTTCTCAACTAAGTCTCCTGCCAAGATGGTATCCGGCCCCTTGAACCGGTTCGTCGGTCAACATTTTCATGCCACCACCAATCGACCATGAAATTTTGGGTTGGCTCTTGGAGTTTGTGCGTGCGTGTGTCTCAGGTTCTTACATTTCCCTTCAGTTGTGGTAGGTTTGGTCAGAGAAGGCCCTAAGGCAACATCCTGCTGTTTCATTGGAGGGCCTCGTCAGCCAAACACATTGGTTTCGTTGCGTCGGATTTTTGATTCTTGCTGGTGGGTGATGTCTATTTCACAGCACACGTGTGTTTGTGCGTTTCTACCCCCAGAATCACCGACGTTGCAATCATTCCTGCCAGGGTTTGGATGGCTTTGCAGCAAGCTTGCCCTATGAATTGATGGACCACTGGGGCGGTTGCCGAACGCTGGATGAGTTTAACGACTGCAAGTTGATTCCTGGAGATCACCGCAATAAGACCTACAAGGCCACTGCCTACGATGGACAGGTTTTTGCAGTCAAGGAATATACCATGAAGGGACCTATGGATGCTTGTGCACGTGAAGCAGCCCTCTTGGTGCGCCTTCGACATCAACATGTCGTTGCAGTTGTCAGTATCTTCATTGATGCGAAGTGCGAGAATCTGTACATGCAAATGCCTTTCTACAAAGAAGGTTCAATGGATATTTGGATCAGCGAGAGAGGTGTTTCGGCTTCAAAGGATCTAGTTCACTTTTGTTTTTGCGCGTTTTGTTTGCCTTTTCTCTTTGGACTTTTGGCTGGACCAGGTACCAAGAATAGCCAAACATTGGGACCAACTGTTTGAACCAAGGACCGCATGAGATGTACATCAGAAGAGCTTGCTATCAAGCACTGTTGGCTTTGCAGCATCTTCACGTCTCTTGGACAGAATCTTGTAAGGATCGCATTATATGCCGTCTCTTCCACTCAAGGCCACCAGAGGTAACGTCAAGATTAGACCAAGAAATCAGCCTCGTCGCCACCCAACCAGATACTGTACCGGTCCCATGTTTTTCGCTGGGTTCGACTGCCTCTTCAAACTCCAGTCTTGCAGGGTACGCTAGTGATGTTTTGCACGTTTGAGGCGTTGCACGTGGTCCATTCTGATGTAAAGCCGCAGAACATCTTGATTGATAGTTCCTACAAGGCGTACCTCGGGGACATGGACATTTCAGTTGACATGGCCGGGAGAAGATGTTCCACACAACGGATGAAGGCTACAAGGGCAGCTGTGGGATTCACTCGCGGTTTTGATGCCCCAGAGATTGAAAAGGGTGCCACGAAAAAGACGGATCTTTTTGCTTTCAGTATGACCCTCAATGCTTTGGACGAGTACTCTCCGAATGTGAAGCAGGCTAAAGGAGCTTTGCGGGATAGCTTGGCAAGCAAGCTGACAGCAAAAGAAAGTACCCAAAGGCCCAGCGCGAGCGATACCCTTGGAGACCCATTCTTCGAAGGGTGCAGCGATGAAGTGCCTCCAGAAAGTGCAGCAGTATGTATTGTTTGCTATGAGCAGAAAAAGTTATCTAAGGGTGTTGTTTGTGGCCGATCCCACTTCGTTTGCAATGAGGCCGGGCCTTCAACAAGCATTGTCAATATTTTCATATTTGCATTTACCACCGTTCATTGCATGTTGAGCCATCCAAAATTGAAAAGTGATGAAAAGTGTAGAACCAGAATTGCCAGAGACAATCTGTGTGCAGGACTTGCATTCCTTTGTGGATGCGGAGCTCTCCTGGTTGGAAACCAGCACTGAGGCTCTTGAGCGACATCGTGCCAACAATGGATTGCTGTATTGTCCACAGTGCAAGATTGAAGAGGCACTTGGCGATGAGGGTCAGTACGATCAGCAGACACTGGCAAGTCATTTGGACAAAGAGACGTATCAGAGATTTGAAGCCGCAAGGGATTCTGCAAAGGAATTGGAACTATGGAAACAGCATCAGGCAGAGTTTTCAAAGAGGTTGGAAGAGCTCGCTGCGGAGTATGAAAAGCAAGAACGTTTCCAGCAAGCTCGACTGAATGAAGAGGCGACCAAAGACTTCTTGCGCCGATCTGCTCCGAATGCTTTGCAGTGTCCAAAATGCGGTGTGGGACCCGTGCTACCTGAAGGTTGGGGGAGGGTTCTGAGGGTTTGTGTCGTAGTTGCTGGGCTGTTGACACCGCTGAGTCGCTAAGCCCTAAAGGCTGCGCGGATCTCCAAGCTCACAATGGTGAACGGCGAGCGCAAGGGACACGGGTCGCCTTCATCAGCAATGCCTGCAGGAAATGCAATTTCTTTTCTCGGCAGCGCAGCGACTGGCATCCATGGAATGGTCAGATCAGGTCAGATTGAGATCGTCTGAGTTCCTGGCCAGGACCCCGCCAGCGGGAGCATGGCCCAGGCTTTTCAGTTGTCCAAGACAACGGCTAGAGCCCTTGGGCATGATTTCATGATTTTTCATTTGTTCTGTGGGGGTGGCAGTCTGGAGCATGTTTTGTTTGGACCGTGCTCTGAATTGTTTTGCAAAGCTTCACAAGTGAACCTAGTGCGAAGATGTGCGAAGTGCAGGCAGTGCTTATCCCACGCAGATCTTGTTGGTAAAAAGGATTTTCGCCTCAGAGCTCAATCTTTCTCGCGTTGCCGTAGTTACATTCCTTTGCCAGTGAATGTACAGGTTGAAGTCGAAAAACTGGAATTCCCAAGGAATGCGGATCAGCG
>VSDK01029420.1:7416-35216 GCA_009767595.1 Symbiodinium kawagutii | reverse complement strand
GAAACTGTTGAAACTTTGTGGTTGCCGAAGTGATGCTTTTAGGAATTTTAGGATGGCATAAATTGTTGCTGTGCCAACCGCATCCGCAAACCGAGAAAAGATACGTCTCTGCCGTGTGTGTGTGTGTGTGTGTTCCTCAAGTCCATCTGGAGCCCACAGAAAAAATCATTGAAGCATTTTGGATTCGTTGGAGTCCAAGTTATGATATTTTGAAGCGTGGCCCTCCAACGCTCGGCAAAGACCAAGATCTCATCATTGCAATGCTGCGAGGCGCGCTTCAATGGAAGCAGTGACAGCTTCAAGCCTTGGAGGCCAATCTGAAATCAGATGCGAAGCTCGACAAAACCCGAGGGCAACCCCTTTCAAATGAACAAAGACAACTGCTGAACATTGTTTTTCCTGAGTTTTGGGAAGAGCCAGCTGTTTGGAAGATAATCCAGCCATTTGTTGCAATAAGGCAAGGACTGTTTCGGCCTTACAACTCAAAAAGGCCTGAGGATACGCATGAGAACCCAGAGTTTCATTGCCCATCTTACAACAAGATCAGACATGATCGGACCTGAAAACTGGCGGCGTCTCTTGTAGGTTGCATGTTGAAATCTGACACTTCAGAAGATTCAATTGCAATCGGATGTTGAAAGTCATTATGCAGTTCAGGATGTGCAAATAGTTCAAATAAGTAATGTCGATGTGTGTCTAAATATGATCAAATATGTGTATATGTACCGTATAATGATGTATCATGTATGCCTGATAAGAAAAGCATACTATCGGTCCTGATTGCTGGTCACTGCATTCAGCGGTGTTCCTCAGCAACCATGGTGATGACCATGTCATGATGGAGCGAAAGTCATCCTCAGTTTTGGGTTCTGCACACCACTCACTGACTCTGATGGACATCCTGAAGTATCCTTCAGTAAGTTTCGTTGGTCATGGACCTTCTTTCAATCACAGTGTTTTGACATTTCTCTCGATACGGATCTAGTGGTGCAGAACGAATCACACGGAGTTGGATATGGACCTGGTTGACGAGTTGAAAGTCCGACGTATGCAATGCAGAGTTCGAAACCAATGGGTGCCAGCCAGCTGCAAGTTGCTGGAAGGTGTGGAGATGGCCTTGCCATAGCACGTGCATTCTGTTGAAGTGAGGAACCATGTCAGAAGCGTGTTAATAGAATCAGGTTTATAATATTGCTTTATTTATCAATCAGGATGTAATAATGGTATAATTTGGTAGACTAGGTCGTGGATCAAAAGCTATCATCCTGCGCCAGATGTAAGTCAGCTTGGACATTTTTGGTGTCAATAACTATGTTCAAGAACGATAGCCCTTTGCAGAATCTGCTTGTTAGAAGCAGGCTTGGTATCGAGGTTGCTGATACAAGCTTCAGATTACCCTGTGGCACATGCCTTTCAAACAATTCATATCTTTGGGAACTCTGATTGTTGCTATCAAGACTACAGTGACTACTTGATTGATTGGATATTGACATGACTGGTTTCCCAATCTGGCCCCTGAAATTTTGGGTCTCATGAAGTCCAAACTCACCAGCTGGTTGCCAGGCTTCCTAGGAGAGTGGAAATGGTAACCTGGTGGCAGCTCTTGGCAGTCTGTAGCAGCTTGTAGCAGCTTGTAGCAGCTTCTAGCAGCTTGTAGCAGTTTGTAGCAGTTTGTAGCAGCAAGAGCCTCCTGCGCTGAAAAGATATCTGAGATCTGCATTTTTTTGAGGCTACCGCATGTGCAACTTGTCGCTTCGACCGTGCCTTGGCGGTGATTGGTTGCGTGACTCTTGACGTATCCCTGGACAGACATGGCTGAACGGTGAGAGATGAGGTCCAGAACGTCCGCTGAGGGTGACAAGCTCTGCGAAGGCAGGCGCTGGGAGGAGTACAACGGAGTACATGGTTTCTCATTTTTTTAAAATATGTTTTAGATACATTTTGAGTCTGCGAAGAAATGCGAAGCATATGATGTCATGTGATTACTTATCATTAAAATGTCACACATGTAAAACATATATACAAGTGTTTCATTTTTGGATTTGCCAAACTGGAATCACCCCTGCAGCTGCGCTCTAGCCCAGTGCTTCAATTTCTTTGGTGAGCGAGTTAAGTGCTCCTAGCCAAGTGCTTTAAAGAAATCAGTGGGGCACTTCTTCGAAACGGTGCCCAGCATGTCGGACAGGATCATGGATCTCTGGAGGTGCTCCCAGGCCATGACTTTCGATCATTTGATCCGTTCTGAGACATTGCAAGAAACGTGATTTTTTTCAAATTTGTCAATGTTTGATGGTTTTGCGATTTCTGTTTTTGGACGAAGACTTCCGCCAACCTTCCTTTGGGCTCAGTTCAGTCGTCAGATTTGACGTTGCGCCGTTGGGGAACATGCCCATGGCCTGGCTGAAACATGCGCGGCGGAGCGCCGTTTCTTTACGCCGTAGGACCTTCAGTTCGTGGCAGCTCGGCAGACTACCTTCCAAAGATGAAAGTGTTGTGCTGGGGGCTGTGAGCTATGATCCAGCCATCTCGAGCATCTGGGAGAAGATGAAGACTTATCTCAACTCAGCAGGTTGTCCATTTGATTTCATTCTCTTCACCAACTACGAACGCCAAGTGGCTGCATTGATGGCTGGCCATGTGGATATCGCTTGGAATGGTCCAGTGGCCCATGTGTTGGCTCAGCAACATGCAGGTCCTCAAGGTCTGATCTCCTTAGGGATGCGGGATGTGGATTGCGACTTTCGCTCCATCTGCGTGGCGCGGAAGGATGCCCAGGTGTCGTCGGTCTCCGAGTTGTCAGGGAAGATCGTAGGCACTGGAGCCCATGATTCGCCACAAGCTCACTTGGTGCCTCTCCATTGGTTGGGTGAGCTTGGAGTCAAACCCAAAGAGGTGAAATCCTTTGATTTGGATCTTGGAAAACATGGTGATACAGCAGTTGGAGAAGTGAAAGCAATAGAGGCTTTGTTGGAAGGTCAAGTAGATGCTGGGTTGGTGTCCAAGATGATGTGGGATCGAGCTGTAGACGGCCAGCTTCCAAGCATTGACAAAGGGCAGTTGCAGAATTTGGCAGTTCTACCAGAGGTGCGAAGCATCAAACTTGAAAACAGAAAGAGGTTTGGTGTTCACGAGAAGTTGATGCCAAATACAACATATCTGGGGTCTAAACTTCTAAACCCATTATGTAGTTGATAGATGTTCATAGTTCTATTCATTCGGATGCGTAGCTTTGAGCCATCGCTCAATATGGTCAGGCTCCACCGCTCTTTGACCACTGCCAGTTCGATGTCTTAGCAACGAACCCTGCATGGAAACGGGAAAGTTTTGTGGAAGCCATTTTCAAAATGGATATCCGGAACCCGGAGCATGAAGAGGTCATGCGTTTGGAAGGCATCCAACAGAAATGGGTGCCGCCGCGACAGGAAGGCTATGTGGTGGTTTCAAAAGCATTGGCTTCACAAACTTCAAAAAGACATTTCAGTACCTCTACTTCTTCTACTGGAAGGGCAACGGCTTTCACGTCGTTTCGGCCATCTCTTGGTCACCTCACGCGTGGCGTTCGCAGTTTCGGTTCCAAACCCACAGTGGGAGTGGTAGGAGCGAGGGACGAAGATATTTCAACGTTGTTGTCATTCTGTCTTTAGACTAACAAACACAGGCGAAACTAGAGGGTTTGTTGCCAAAATCGTCCAGCTTTGGTTCTAACCACGTGGGTGTCTCAAAACAGGGACCTCCCAAATCATCCAAGATTAGAGAACCAACCATTTTGAGGGTCATTTTAAGAAACCACCATGTGACTTCCAATATATATATATATATTATATCAATTGATTTTAGTGGCAACAAAGCTGAACGGTTGGGAACCCCGCAGATGTCAGAAGTTGGATCCCAGCTTCACAGGAGCTGGTGTGGCTGGTTTGCAGAGCATCAGATCTTTGCGGGCCAAAGGATTTGAGGTGAAAGTCTTTGAGCAAGATGCACGAGTAGGCGAGGCCCCAGTACTGTTCTCTTCAGATGTGAAGCCGTTCTGTTTTCGAGATAGTGTTTTTTAGAGGTAATGTGACACTATGTGAAACTTATGTTGGGTCAGTTTTCTTGGAGGATACAACATGATGCAATTGCTGCCTCCTTCAATTTCAATTTCTTGGCTCAGGTGGAGTCTGGAGGGAAAACTATGCGAATTTTGGCGTTCAGGTGCCAAAACAGCTCTATGAATTCTTGGATTTTCCCTTCAAGCTGCCCTGGGGACAATATCCAACCGGCGTGGAAACCCAACAGTACATCGAGGACTATGTGGAGCATTTCAAATTGAAAGATTCCATAGAGACCGGGACCCAAGTGGAGAGCGTTTCTCCCAAAGGAAGTGGATGGGTCTTCAAAACCGTGAGAGAAGGCAAGAGCAAAGAAGAGGCCTTCGACTATTGTGTAATTGCCACAGGGCTCTACAGCAAAACCAAAATGTTCCT
Organism: Symbiodinium kawagutii; assembly: GCA_009767595.1. Taxonomy (NCBI): domain Eukaryota; class Dinophyceae; order Suessiales; family Symbiodiniaceae; genus Symbiodinium; species Symbiodinium kawagutii. Next base: position 30,750 of record VSDK01029420.1, on the reverse strand, counting down.
TCCGGAGCTGTCAAACCGAGAGAAGTTTCAGGGCAAGGTGGGGCTTGCTGGCCTTGCGGTTGTGTGATGCCAATCCTTGCCTGCTTCCAGTTTCCAACCTCAAACCTGCAACTTTTCACTTTTCTCTTTGGACCAAGAAGTGAATTCCACAAGTTTTATTGGAAAACGAAATCGTTCCACCACTTTTTTACGCCTACTATTGTAATTACTGTATCTCTGAATGTGTATCTCTTGGATGTTCCTTGAGTCTCCAGGTGATGCATTCGACTGACTTCCAAGACGTCAGCTTGGCACAAGGCCAGCGCGTGGTGGTGGTTGGCAATGGCAAATCGGCCGTGGATTGCGCCGTCGAGGCGTCGAAAGCTTCGGGTGCCAAGGTGACGCTGCTGAGTCGACAGCCTCATTGGCCAACGCCGCGGAAGATCGCAGATCTGATCCCTTTTCAGTACGTCTTCCTGTCGCGCTTAGGACAGGCTTTGGTGACAGGTCATAGGGGTCCCTTACCAGGTGCTCCAGCACACATGACTTGGTGGCACAAACTGGGATGGCCTCTGATGGCGGGAGCCTTTACAATTGTGGAGATGCTTTTTGCCCTGCAATTCAGAAATATGAGAGGCAGCACTTCACCTTTGTTCAAACGCAGCTGGGCTTATCTTGAAGACATGGGATTTGCATACAATCCAGCACCTTTATGTGGCGACCCAAGATCATCTTTTTGCTGAGTATTTGTATTGCTCATCTTGGATTGCCAGAGTGTATAGGATCGTTGTTCTGAAGACTCGGACTATCCCACCATGACTTGGACGGTAAAAGCATGCTCGAGCTTTAGAGATGGTTTGACGTAATGACTACCCCAAGATGTTTCAAACGTATCGCAATGTCATTTAATGATATTTAATGTACAACAGTACTTTGACTTGTCAGGTGATGTGGTGTCTGATTTCTATGGCCATGCGCAAGTCCTGGATTATTCCTTTCGGGACTTGGTCTCTCAAGGACAGATCAATTGGGTCATGGGAAGCCCTGAGAGTTACAACCCCACAGGCTTGAACTTGGCCAGTGAGACTTTGGAAGCTGATTTGATAATCTTCGCGACTGGCTTCCAAAAGGATTACAGCTACTTCCCTGCGGATCTTCAATCCAAGCTGGGCATAGAAACTGATGGCTTGTACCTATGGAGGCATACCTTACATCCACAGGTGCCAGGTTTGGCTTTTGTTGGGAGCGAGTTAGCCACCATTTCCAACATCAGCACTTATGGTCTCCAATCTGCTTGGCTGGGGAAGGTGTGGGCCGGAGACATCGAGCTACCCAGCAAGCAAGCGATGGAAGATGAGATCCAACAGATGAAGAACTGGAAAAGGAGTTGGATGCCATCCACTGCTTCCAGAGCAAGTCTGGTGCTGTTGCATCAGACTCACTTCCATGATATTCTGCTCAAAGATATGGGAGTGAACCATCTGAGAAAGATGCCCAATGTGCTGGCGGAAGCCTTTATGCCCTACCAGCCCCAGGACTACAATGGCATTGTGGAAGCTTAAGACATCTGCGCAGTGCTTCTCATGTTTGATCGCGGTGATCGTTTTCACACTTTGAAACTCCTGTGACAGCCTTCCGTGGTGCCCCCCAGCTCTGCATGGGCGTTTGATCGATTGGATTACTGTTTTTTTCTCTGAAAAAAAAGGCGCAGAGGTGTTTTGCATTGCGAGCATTTTTCTATGTCAGTTGAGCCCATGATGTACAGGGATTGTTCGGCCTTGTCCTGAAGATGCTTACGTATCCATAACGAATGAGATATCCCTATAGAGAGATGCAAAGTGGAACGACGAACTATGGTGAACCACGGTGAACAGGCGGAAAACCGCCATACGATGAACAAATGACACGACCATTTGAACACTTTCTGCCATCGCCACAATTTCAAGCCTGAGACTTGATGAGTTGCCTGGGAGGCAGGTGACCACGCACAGCTTCCCAGCAAGGCGCCACCTGTTTGATGCCGTAAGGGACCCAGTTCCTGGAAATCTAATTGTCAGGAGTGGCTACTGGGGTGCATAGGATTGGACCAATTCAGTTGTAGGCGCAACTAAGAAATTATGAATGATCGTATCATCAACATTCATTGACATTTTGTTTTGAACGCCTATGAGGACCAACAAAAGTCGAAGCGTAGCTCTGGGATCTCTCGATCTAGCCCAAGGATCTGTCAGTCCAATAATCTTGAGCCACAGTGGTCGCTACGGTACAATGGAACATTGTTGTCGTATGGTTGCTTTGGTGGTCGGATAGTTGCGAGCTTGTCACGAAAGCTAGCGGTAGCTGAGTTAGTCTTTCTTCGGCCAATGCTTACAGCCAGTCTCGTGCCCGAAAACGTGCTATCCAGACTTGAGGTTTGATCCCCCATTCGGTCCCTCCTTTCGGACCGCGGCTCACGGACAAAGACTATCAAAGGTCATGGATTTTGTTTGACTGGAACATCTTGGCACTTCGGCCACGGGACAATCCCCAAGCTTATGGCATTGCAAGGGCTGTACTGCCCTCGTGCCACTGACTGTCAGGTGTCCACGTTGATCGCAACACAGCGAGTGTTTGCAGATGGACCAGGCAAAGTTGCACTGCGCTCTCATTTCCAGCACATGAGAGTGATGCTTGTCTTGGTTCATCCTAGCTCACCCCTGAGCGTAAAGGGTTCAACTACACGGCAAACCCCACTACTAGGCTGCCAGGAATGATCCAACTCATTCAAGTGACAATTGCTGATGCTCAGAGGAAGCAGTGTTGTGGAATAATTAAGTGGAGTCCAGCTGGATGATCAGATTACACAAATGCGAATGCCGCTATGCTTCTACTTTTGCGGTTGCCGTTGGGCTTCAGAATGCGTTGATGTATGCATCGGCGTGGGATGGCGTGTCCGCTTGCTGGTTGGTTGTCTCCAGATCTTTTTTTTCTCGTCTCAGTACAGTACTCCATCCTTCTCCTGCACACCTTGGAAAACATGACCTGCCCATCTACTGTATTCAGTTTTTGGCTGCTTGTCTCTGATCTGCTTAGTTGCCAGTGTTCCCCGGTTGTCAACCTTGTCGTCTAGCGGTGTTTTCTCGTTGCCTGCTCTCCGTCAGGTTGCCTGTCCGCCTTCTGGCCGTCTTCGCATTTGGGACCCACCATTGTCTCCTTTCTTCCCCTTTTTGCGTTCAAATCGTGTGGCTGGGGTTGTCTTCCCTCTTGCCTTCTTCGGTGCCAGTCCTCTTTCAAACCTCTTGTCGCCTTTGTTCTTCATTTTTCCTTGGTGTTGGTCGGATGGCCTGCGGACCTTGTACAGTAGCTGCCATTCTTTGGTCGTTTCCCTTCCTGTCTCCCTCATTGATTTACAACTAGAATCAATCTAAGTGTGCTACACCACTGTGAAACCATGTTTTGGATAAGACACTTTGGCAAACCTTAGATTTATCCTTTCATTACCTTAGTTCGATTTGTTCAGCTTCTTAGTTTATTTTGGTTTGTTGTCCCCCGTGGCACCAAGCGACTCCTGAATTCTTTCCAGGCAAGCTGAGCTCCCCAGCGGTGATGCGACGCAGGTCACATGGATGGGAGGGGCCGCTGACAAGATGAATTGTTCACGTTGGGAAAGATGTTGAAAAATGTTCATAGGAATCACGGGATATGAGTTGTACAGGGAGATCATTTACGGTATTTGGGCCTCCAGGGTGCTGAATTTTGCCTGCCAACAGTACGGCTCACTACGGCCTCCAGAAACCCTACCTGCAGTGCCTGACCCGCTGGAAGGCAGTCATTGCATTCTTTTTCGGAGTTATGAAAGCTATGAACCTACCTGGCATGGGAATTTCGGTACGAAGAATCCCTATTGGCCAATCAGCAGGACAATTCGTATCCAGTTCACCAACAATAAATAACAGAAGAATTGTAACTAGTCAAACACCCAAAAACAAAAAAAGGTGTCTTTGATGGCTTTGGGGATGAGCCATATGCTTGCAAGTATGTGAGAGGTCTCCCCAGTTGGATTTGTTTGTGCCCGGAAGTATGAGTTTTGGGGGGAATATGAAATTTGTGGTCGCGCCTTGTGTTCCCCAAGTAAGGTGCAAGAGTTTTTGAACTTCAGCACCTTGGGCATTTTGTGACCCGAGAATATGGCATGTAGAGAGCGCACAGGGGAGGGGAATGCGAACATCTCTGTGACTGAACAAAACGAATCATTGCATCCATTGAACTTTGGACGCCTCTTTTTTCTGCGATGCCATCGAATCAATAGCCCTTTTTCTGTGTTATTTCAACAAGGCTCGCTCCTTATGAGTTGCAGCTGGTTCAACCCTTGAGATGTTGCCAGTACGATCCTCGAGCGGTCACACTCTTCAGTAATTGTTTGATCGTGTTTGAAGGATTTTGAAGGTCCATTTCCAGCTTGACGAAGACAAAGTATAGGTCTATGGCTATGAAGGTGTCAAAAGGTTGTATGAAATACTCTGCAAGGTTCAAAGTGAGCTGCCTGCTGCTGCATAATGTTGTCTTTGCCAGGCAGTTTTTTGGCTAGCGACCTTGTCAGCCTTCTCAGCTGAAGCGCTTAACCCGTGCCATGAAGCTTGTTCTCTTTTCGCTCTGTGCTGCAGTGGCGGTCGCGTGTCCGAACTTTCCAGAAATGGATTTATGCACCACAACCGCTGCCGAAACCGTCGAAGCCAACAAAGGCATCGTGGCATCGACTTGGATCGGCTTGCTGCTGCCTATCTTAAGCCCTCGTTCTCCGATGGTCGCCACCGTGGGCCTTGCCATGTTGACCTGGAAAGCCTCTGCGGCAAATTGTGACGATGTCCGCACTTTCTATCAAGCTCAGAGTTGCTGCGGACAGCCCACACAAGCTCTGGACTTCCAGGCCGATCAGTTTGTTTTTTGATTGATGTTCTTACATGTTCATTAATCCATGTTATTTGTTGTTTTTTGGTGCCGTTTATGGTTCGCATCGGGATGATTGAGTTTGGTTCTGCTGATTTTCATGCACTCCGTTGTGTGTTTTCCCCTTGGATTTTTGACGAAAACCTTTGGGCCAGGCAACCAGCGGGGGAACTTTTCAGCAGTCAGTTTGCTCTGCTGTCGGCCAAGTTGGCATCTGTGACTGTCAACGTGCCAAGCAGCTCTTGTCCCAGGTGCCAGGGGTTGCTTGGCTGCCAGCATCAAGGTGAAAGCGCAAACGAAACATCAAGTCGTTCAAATATGTTCAAAGGTGTTCAAAGGATCATGAACTCGAAAGAATTGTTTTTTTTAAGCCCTAAAGTTGCCATGTATTCGCCAGGACATTACTAGTCAATTTTTTCGAATGCTTCGAGCTGAGGAAGCTTCGCGGAAGGGTTTCTTTCACGGAAGCTTCGCGGAAGGTATGTATGATTGTATCTAGCCAAGCGCCACCTCCAGTGTAAGTTGGTGAACAGACTCAAGTGAAATAAGAATGAGATCGTGAAGCACATGTTGTTTGACAACCATAGCAGAGACATCATGTACCACCCAAAGTTTCACCCGTGCAGGACTCAAATAATTTCAGGGTACTTGCCTGTTATCCTGTAGTTTGGTACTTGGTTGTGGATTCAAACAGGGAAAGGGGACCCTGCCAACTTGATCGGTAGCCCACGTGGCAGAGATGCAGATTGATTGCGATTCGCTGATGTCCATGTCGCCTTTGCAGAATGACAGTGAACCACCTGCGGAAACAATCTGTCTCCCAACACTGTTCAGAAACCAACCCTAAGAATAAGGGTCTCAAAACAACTTTGCAGAAGCAACGTTCCTCAAAAAGCAACAAAGGTCAAAAAACCGCTTCGCGGAAACTCGCGGAAGGTGGTTGTAACAAGAGCGACTTTGCGGAAGCAACATTAAACATTACCCATAGCGGAAGCTGTGCAGAAGGGGGAATTATGTCCAATTAGATCATGATGATTATGAAGAAATAAAATAAAACACCAATTGAAAAATGCAAATCAAAGAATGATAAGAATCAGAGGAATTTGATGGAAATTGGATTGAAATGTGAAAACACTTGAAATCAGATCAGGTGACTTTCCCCACGGAGTTCTGTGATCATGTGGCGGACGTGAAGCCAATTGGTTGGCATGATCAGCCCATCCCAGAAGCATCGGATGCTGGGACAGAGGCATCGTACCTTGTTGACGGTCGAGCAGGCAACACGAACTTCCCGCATGGCAACATCAAGGCGTGAGGTGACTGCATGGTAATTAATGATTGGAGTCATGATGGACATGTATGTCACGATATGTCATGATATGTCATGATGATACACGGATATACGATGATATATGTACTTACCTCATTTCAGTGAACATGGAGCCGTGAGGTTTGAAGAGCTTTGAAGATTTGACGATTTTTTGACATCCTTTGACCAAAGCCTCCTGGCAGGTGCTTGCGACAGTGGGAGAAGTTGACCCAACAACTGGCGCAATGCTGACAGGACGGGGCCGGCCCAAAGCACTTAGCCTGCGTACCCCAAATTGAACTAGACTCATGCGGTTCTGGGTGTGAACCATGGTGAGAAAAAAATAGCATCAAAAAGGCCATTCCCCGTATGGTTTCTGGTTCTTTCTCCAGCTTGAGATGGCGCGCTCCCAGTCAATCTTGGAAGCTGTTTAACATTGTTTAACTGCTCTTTGCGATGATGTATTGGTTATTTGTTCTCAATGGTTTCGCATTTCTGTCCTTGTTGGATTCTGGGCAGGCGTGCCTGACGGAATCGGTGCCTACTTGAAGGATGCGGACACAGTTCGCATCATTTATCAAAGTGAGTCCTATGGTCAGTTGTATGCGGAGACCTTCCCATACTATGTGAACGACAACGCAGCCAGTTTCACGGGATCTCATATCCACTTCATTGACTACGACCGTAACCAATTGGCATCCTACATGGATGCTGGCGCCCCAGCCGGTGCTCTCAGCATGGCAAAGGGAGCGGGTGAAGCAGTGACCACTATGTACAACTTGAAGCGAGAAAAGGTTGGAGGAAGAAACAGAACTGGAGATGGTCTTCAGGCGACAGCCAGCAATGTACATGAAAGCAATGTGAATCTGCAGGGCGAGTACATCGTGGGCCTTCCACATGCTCCCACCAAGGCTGATTGGCTGATGCAATCTCTTTGCTCTGCTCATTTGGAGCAAAGGCACCAGTGGGGAGATGGCAAGGGAGTGGAAGATGATCTGTTCATTACCAACGAAGAGTGGATCATTTACGCGGATGGAAGCACTGATGTCATCGGGTTGCCAGTGCATGTGCTGAATTTGGCCACTGGAGAGCTCTGGGCTACGGCCGCCTTCACTTTGGGTGGCCATGAGAAAGTTGTCGAGGTGAACAGCGGCTCTCGTGACTATGTGGCACTTGTTCCGTCTGGATACAATGGCAACTTTGGTTCAGGCCCACGAGCTGTCGGCACTGCAGCTCGGAATGCACGGTACACTCGCACAGATGGCAACCCCTATGTTTGGCCACATAACATCGTGCCTACTCGTTTGTACTTGGGAAAGAAGAACACCAACAAAGACGGGAACAGTGACACGGCCGATTTTCTGGCCCGAAACGGCTTTGAGTACGGAGCCCTATACGGCTTTGCTGTGCCTTGTTCTGTGGGCGATCGCGATGATTGGCATTCCAATGCGTCTGCTGGTGACACAGTGGATGGCGAATTTGTGAAGTTGAGGTGGGATTTGTAGAAATAGGGTAGAGGACTAGTCAGTAGACGATTAGTAGATGACGGTAGATGAGAAGGAACATGGAAGAAACATGGAAGAAACACAAATGAATATTGCACAAAGCGTCCAAAATGCTGAGAAATGATCATACACAAGGACCCGAAAAAATGAATAAGTATATATAGTAAATGGATTGAAGTAAAGGATAAGTAAAGGATAATTAAGTAGATCATATAATATCTAGTATATGACAGTAGAGATTACATAACTAAATGATAGTAACTGTCTCTCATCAGAAAAATCATCCTCTCTGTTTTCTTTTCAGGTGGCAAGCTGAGCGCGGCAGCGTCCAAAGTTTCGTGCACGACGGCAGCTGGGAGTTCCAGGACGAGCCTCAGGGCAAATCAGGAGCCGAAAGCGCGGGCAAAGCAGTGAAATGAATAGACCTTTCAGTTAGAATAACGATTTCGATCTTTATTGATGAATCAGGATCCGCTTCATATTGGACAGATTGGAATTAGAATTATTTTCTCAAATAAGATGCCTGAATCTTAAAAATCGAAGAATATTCTATTTTAAGATTCAGAAAAACTAAAAATTCTAAACAAGTATACCTAGTTCATCAGAGTTTAATAATCTAAATGAAAAGAAGAAAGGCAAAAGAAGAAAACTATGTATACATAGATACTCATAGATATACATAGTTCTCTTGGTCTTCTCTTTTCTATACTTGTTTACGTGTTCAAACATTTCTCTTTCCCCTATTCTATTCTCATCTTGTATGTTTTACTTTCACTATGTTTTATTTGGTTTAGAGATGGAACGAGGCTCCTGTGTTTGTTGAGACTGCAGGGTGGTGCTTCTGGAATGGCAAGGGCAAGGACACTGCGGGAAAGAAGACAGAGCACGTGTCCCCAGATCCTCGTGGTGGTCATCGTGTGTTGCAGGGCTCCACTGCGGGCTATTTCGGAATCTATGACTTTTCATCTTTGCCCACTCTTCTGAGCGGCCTTCCGGATTCTATCCCAGCCACCTACACTTGCTATCAGCCTTCCACGGATGTCTCCGATCAGATTGAGCTTGGTGGACAAGGTCAACGGGCTGATGGCCAAGATGCAAACATCTTCACTGACAAAAGTAAAACAGTGCAGCGTTTCGAAGATGTGGATGGCATGGAATGGATCGCTTCTGCAGATGGCGACTTCTTCGTGATCCACGAGGAGCGGCCGCATTTTTTCATGATGTGTTTTCTTTCATTGCTGGAAAGCTGTGTAGTGTAGTGTGGAATGGGTTTGTGTCTTGTCAACTGAAACGAACCGCGCTCAAACCTTGAGGATGGTGGCAACATTTACGGTGAGAGAAAGTTCATGGGCAAAGTGGCTGTGCCCATGACGTATTACTTCGTTGCTCAAAGCGGTGGCCGTGACAACAGCAGAGTACAAGCGTCTGTGAGCGCGGTGCCTGGGGTATTGGCACGACAGACGAGCCATGAATTCTCAGGTGCCTTTGACATGTCAGCCTTGCTGCGAAAAGATTCTGGAAATTGGTCTTTGCAGGTTGGAGATGTGACAGGACAAAAGCGAGCTTTGGATGCTTCCACACCCGTGAACGACAAGATCATTGCGGTGAGCTTGCAAGCTCACACGAACACCGGTGGTTATGGAGCAACCTTCCAATCCGATAGGGTAGCGCAAGTCTTGGCATACAAGCCTCGCATTCCATGATTGCCGTAGTTACATTGCGCATAGTTTTGGTTCATAGAAAAACAGGCTATTAATGTGTTCAACTCAATTTCAATCTGTTCATATTATGTTTACCTTTTAACGGACCCTATCTTTGCTTTGTGTCTGTGGCGGCGGCATTTCGTTGAGGGTAATGGGCTGCTTTGTGGGCAGAGACCAATCATGGCCATCCACAATGCAGTCTCATTCTGTTTTTTCCTCAAGTTTTGACACTTCATTGGCGCATTTCCATGCTCCTCTGAAGCAAAGTACCTAATTCGAAAATCATAGATATTCTGCATAATTTGCATATGATTTCATATGCTCCTTGGGGAGGAACATCTTGGTGAGTCTCAACGGCATTGCCAGTGCTTAGAGCTGTGTGAACGATTGTCTATGGCCGTTCACAGCAGTTCCATGCAGTTCCTTTTTTCCTTGGCTTTTGAAATCCTTACAGTATAGACATGTACAGATGCTTGCCCAGAGGGCATGGTGTCCAATTGCAGCAAAATGCTTTTGGGTGATCTAGATATACTCCATTCCTTGGAAAAAATACCAGCCCAGTAGCCTTCTGCTTGGGGGAAGAGACGAGTGACTCGGTAGGCAGCCTTTTAAGAATCTTCGCATCTAAAGAATCCTCCTGGCGCTGCGTTTGAAAGTAATGACTGTTTTTTTTTTGGGAGGGTTGGCAATTGGGTGGTACCCGCAAACAACCACGATGTGTGTGCCGGAACCGTTTTCCGAGAGATGCCAAGTGGGATGAGAAATGCCAAAGATCCCCAAAGGGTGTGCCACGTGATGTTTCAGCACCATGATGCCCACTGTTCAGCAAGCAAGTGAGGGCAGACCCGTCAAGTGAAGACGTTGCAAAAGTATGGCGCCCAATCAGTCGCCAATTTGTCCCGCAAGGCCGTTTTGTTTGCGTGGTGGAGCTGCTGAGGTGGCGCTGCTTTTCCAGGCGATGGCAACTGTGAGTTTGCGCGTTGGATTGAATGGAAGCCGAAAAATTACCCAATTATCAAATCTCACATCGGGAGTTTTTTCACCACATATTTTTCAAATCTTCAAACTACGCACTGTTTTCAAGTGTTTGTTCCGTGCGTTTGTTTTGTTCAGTTTGTGGATTCTCTTAGTTGGGCTGTAGGCATGGATCCGGATCTCCTCATAAGCATCAATGTGCAAGGGCCAAGTACGGTTTGTGCGTGATCCCTTGCTGGTTGTTGACATCTCTGGACATTTAGCAATTGCTTATCCAACGTTTTTCATCACCATTTGCTGAAATGATCCCAGCTGCACTTTCAGACGCAATCGCAACTGCCACACAAATTGCTCATTGTGTGGCTTTTTTGACTCGTAGACTTGAGACTGGCGTACCAGAGGCGCATTACCAGACAGCGCCACTCTTGCTCACCAGCAGGCGCCAAGTTTCTTGACAGCTGAAGTAGAACAAAAACCGGACAGAAACTTTGTCAAAGCTCAAAGTTTATGACGTGGTGGATCTAAACTGGGGCATGATGAAGCATGAAGCAATGTTTGTGGCAGAACCTGCTATGGATCCACCGGAGAAAGCCTAGATCATCCTAACATTTTTCATGTGGGAGGATACTGTTCACTTGATTCGACCTATTTCAAGACACGACTGATTTGAACCGATCATTTTTGCACAGATTGCACCGGAAGGGTTGATCTTAATGCTGCATATTTGCATTGTCAAAACCTCAAGTGATTGATCTCAGGGTCAGCCACAGATTGACTCATATGGGTTCATTTGCAGGTCTTCATGTACCCAATTTGTCACATGTTACATGGAATGGGACGTGTGAAGCCGTTGTTTGTTTTTTGTTGTCTCGACTGTGACAAGACAGTATAAGGATGTGTAAGGAACTTGAGATGTTGTGTCAACAGCTTTGGGCCGCAGGCAGCCCTAGATCTGGCCGGGTTGCATATTGGAAATTCTGTTCCGCGCCTTGAGGACGCAGTGGCTTAGCATCGCAAACGGATTGGGCAAATTTCTGCACCATCTCCTGTCATTTCTGCCACCTGCTCAACAGCTCCATTGGATCAGGCGCAGTGTCCTAGCTCTGTGGATGTGTTGATCGGCTGATCAATGAGATGTTTGATTCACTCAATTTGTGCGGCATGATGTAGTATGATGTGACCAGTTTTGCATCACTCAGTTGATCCAAACCAGTTGCAACCCGCAAGAGTCCAATTTGAGTTCGAATGTGAGCCACCTTGTGTTGCTGTATTTATGAACTACGCTGGTGACTGGATCATCCAAGGTTTGAATCTGAATTATCATGAGAACGCTTGTGCATCCAATTTATGGCGTTTGATTTTTTGTATGGACCTGCAACAACAACACCTACAGCACAGCTATGTTCCACAGTGATTTTCAGCGACACGGCTAATTCAACAATAGCGGGCACCACGCTGACTTGGTACCAGGTTGCCCTAAAGAACTAGTCATTGATATTGGGTGATTCCCAAATGGTTCATCATCGCAAAGATGTTTACTAGGTTGGCAACTAAAATGTGTTGGCCCAATAAGTTGGTTAGTTTGTTTTTTCATAGCTTAGTTTGGGTGAATTGGTTCACACAATCATCAGATGAACCATGGAAGAAGGATGGGTGAACATTGTTTTTAGTTTGGGCAACATGAATTTGCGGGGCCTAAACATTATATTATATGCCTAGATATGCTTCCACTGAGCCATTCAGAACCTATACTTTGACAAGATGACATTGCTGCGCCAAAACATTGTGCGCCCGGATTTCCCTGCATTGAGCCCTTTTTATATGCAACATGAAATTGCTGTGCTTCAACGTGCGACTCTATGCCTGCACTTAACCTACGCTTAGGCAACAGTGAATTGCTGTTCCTGAACAATTTGTAGCTAGATCTTCCCGCACTGAACCTATACTCTGGCCACATGAAATTGCTGCGCTTAAACATCTTGTACCTAGATACTTCTGCACCAAACCGAACCTTAGGCAACGTCACATCATCGTGCCTAAACATTTTGCACTTAGATATTCAGGCAATGTACCTGTGCTTGTGCTACAGAAAATGCCTGCGCCTCTAAAATCTTGCACCTAGATATCCTTGCACAGAACCGACACTTAGGCAACATAAACTTGCTGTGCCAAAATGTTATGTACCTAGCCATGCCTGCACTGAACCTATATCTTGGCAACATGAAATTCCTGCGCCTGAACATGAGGTAGCCAGATATGCCTGCAATTAACCTACGCTTGGACAACATTGAAATTGCGGTTCTTGAACATTTTGTAGCTCGGTTTTCCCTCACTGAAACTTTACTTTGGCAACGTTAAATTCCTGTGCCTTAACATGATGTATTTGGATTTGCCTATGCTTAACCCATACTTTGGCACCTAGATATCCATGCTTAGGCAACGTTACATTGCCGTGCCTAAACTTTAAACATTATGTACTTGGATTTTCCTTTGCTTTACCCAGACCTTGGCCGCATTCATCTGCTGTGCCTAAATGCGATATGCTGATCATGGCTACTTTGGTTTGTGGAATATGAGCCGGATAACCCAATTGCTCATGTATGATATGCAATTCTTTGACTGTTTAGTTCACTGGGATTCCTATAGGTTGGGGGATGCTTCCACATTTCAAGGTACTCTGCTAGACTCTGAGGTCTTCATCAAGTGTGCCACTGGTAACGCAACAACTCCGTTGGATCTCAGAGGCACTGGTCAATGCCATCAGAAGCGCCTGCGGGACCAATGAGTTCTTGGATCGGCTGCTGATGGAGCGGTGATATGTCCAGATATTTGCTGGATCGGTTTTGTCCAACCGGTTTTTGCAATTCTCTTGAGTTGTGATGTACCATCTTTTGCGTCAAGTCGTTGATCCAAACAACCGAGAGACTCATTCTGACAGTCAGTGCCACCAAGAAACAAAAAAAACATGGTTTGGAATGGATTGGACTTCCAATGCAACCCATCTTCTGATGCATCCTCACTGAGATTTGCTGGACAATTCGTCCAACATTTGAGTGCCATCTTTCATCGGTTCCAACCAGTTTGGCCATTTGGCTACTCGGAATTATCTCATCGTGGCCCCTTGGTTGCACCAACTGGCGATTGATCAAACAGCAAATATTTAGTAGCTATTGATGCCTGTGACCAGGCGCCCCGCAATCACATGTGCTTACGCCCCAACAACAATGGAAGATAATGCAACTGTAGTTGTGTTCCATTCAAGGATATCCAAAAGCCATCAGTGCAAAACAACATCCGTGCCTGAAATGTGCATGAAGTTCCTGAGACCAGGGGGCAAAACCGCTGTGTCGATCATATTGCAGAAACATCTAGGACACAAATCGGCTTGCAACATCTTCACCCATAGTTTGCCGGACCTACCCAGGGTTCTCCAATGTCATCCACTGTCCTACTGTGCAGCTTGATATGCCAGAAGCAATGCTGGAGACGATCAAGAGGCCTGAATCCACCATGTGGTTTGTTTTGAACCGAGTCTGCATATTTTTTCTTTGCATGATCTCTGTGCGCTTTGACAGTTGATAAAAAGCTGATATCATGGTGGAAGCACTGAAAGAGTCAGCTCAGTCCAGGGGTCTGTCACAAGCCGAGCATCGCTACTAAATGAATCTAAATGTGTCATTCCACGTTTCTAGTGATTACGTATATGTCTCAGCCAGTTTGTTTCACCAAGGAAAATTTGCCATTCTGTGATACTGACAAACATGATATGCACTGGTGCTGGAGGTTTTTTCCGCGGGACTCCAAGTCAAAAGCAAAGCTCATTGCTTTTCTGGGGCTCTTTTTCCAGGACTCATTTTCCCGCGCTCTTGGACTCTTGTTTGTAGTAATTGAATTGTGGTCTTCCATAGGCACTGGATGTCATGAAGAATCTGGCCTGGTTCTAAGATTGCACTGGCGGAAGACAGCTTTGCTTGCACTTTTGCTTGTAGGAATGGAATGACTTCTTAGGTCAGAGATTTTTGAGATGAAACATGTTTCCCCTGTTTGTGACAATTTACTGTATATGTTTTGAACAACCTTTCGGATTTTGAGAAAAAATGCATAGAATAGAGCGCCTGATGGATCTCGATGCTGCACACACAAGACATCTAGCTGCATGTCCTTTAACAGAGCCGGCTTTTTGCACATGAGCTATGCAATTCCTTCGCTTGTGATTCCTGAAACACCGGATTGTTCATTTATATATCAATGGGCTCTCAATGATTAGCACTGCTGATGCTAAGGCCTTGTGAAAGATACATGTTTGGGCATAGCAAGGAGTCTCCAAGAAAGAATATTCCTGCCTTGGTGATACTGGCTGCGGCTGTAAATTTCAACCAACGCCGCATAGTATGAGTTCATCCAGAACCAGCCAGAAAGGGTCGCCAAACATTGACGGTTTCCTCATTGAAAAAGTCAGATCTCTGTGATGGTTGAGGGGTACCACAGTATGACGATCTATGGACTCACCAAAACTTCTGGAAAGCCTTCCAAGGAGGACAGTCATAGGTGATTCTCCAAAGGTGAAGCCATCGACCGTTTGCTGAGCCAGGGAGCCTGGATTGGGGTGAAGTCATACACATCCATGTGGAGGGTTTGAGGGAGCCTTTGCCTATGATCTATCTACATTCTGCCCAAAGGATGTACACCACGCATAGCAAAGAAACATCCTTTCGTTTTACATGTATCATAGTATGTAGTGTTTGTGCATATACACATCTAGTACTCATACCGATGTCTACAAAGTGGATACCATACACCGTCATTTATCGCGGTTTTGTTCTGCGGTTTACCTGTCACCAGTAAAGTTGGGATTCCGACACCTGGGTCGCAATAGTGTATGGGGCTCGTCGGAATGTACACCCAGGGCCAGGCAGTCAAGTAGTCTTTTAGGAAGTGGATTGCATCAACCCCGAAGCACCGCAACTAGCGCTTCAGAATCCAGATGTGACCCCTTCTACCCCAAACTTTTCCACACAGATCTGCAGAAGCATTACTGTGAGGGCGGCGCGTCGAATCAACGAGAGCATGCCAAGTCACCCTCACAGAAATGCTTCTGCCGACCTGTGTGGAAAAGTTTGGGGTGGAAGGGGTCACATCTGGATTCTGAAGCACTGGTTGCGGTGTTTCGGGCCTTTGAACCAATCCAGTTTAGACGCGCCTGATTTTACTAGGATCTGTAATGATCTGCATTCTGTGCAAACTGCTAATTTAAACAAGAAGGGGTCACACTCAGAAAGATTAGATTTGCTTCCTTTGAATTGAGCTACCTATAACCTTATACGATGATATTGAGACAATTTGTGAATTTGACCCAGACGTTCCGCTGTGCCCAGGCTGTTTGACTTGAAGCCGCTTCGAGTTAGGCCGCAGCCGGCCCAAACTGCAACGGCACGATTGAGTGCCCAGAGGTGATCGGTCCGCACGGCATAGGATGACACACTCCCAAGCCACGATTCAAGCATAGACACAGATGACATGAAGCAGAGGCACATGGACAGATTGTTTCACCATTTTGCATGCAACATACTTTCCAGCTTCGGGGCGAAAAGGAAAGGGTCCGCTGCCAGTTGCGCATTCCGCACTGGTAGCGGAGCTGGTTTCCGCGCCATGTCCAATTCCAGCTCCGTGTTCTGGCGCGATGATGAAGTGGTGGTAGACCGTGATGGTATACCCCACTACACTGGATGGCGGCCAGAATTGATGAAGGAGTACAAGCGGCGTGTTACGTTTGCTTTCAACTCCTTGGAAGGAGATGGTGACACCGAGGAGAAAGAGAAGCGAGACCTCACGAAGAAGCGCAAGGGTTTCGCCAAGAAGTTGATGAACGGCTTGCATGGCGAGGCCTGGAAGTGTTGCCAAAGCCTTCTCACAGACATGGCCAAATTGTCTGAAGAGGAGGGCTACAAGTACGTGCTGCGCGCTCTGGGATCCATTGAGAAAGTGACCATCGTCAAGAAGACAGAGCAGTTTGACAAGTTCTTTGAGAAGGGCTTTCGTCGAAAGGGCCAGGCGTTGGACAACTATCTTCGATGCCGTCGTCAGGACTGGGACGATTTGAAGGAGCTTGACTCGACGACGGCGATGTCTGATGACCTGTTGGCCTACTTTGTCTTGAAGCACAGTGGGTTGAGCAAAGAGGAGCGCAGACAGATCCGGCTGAACACCGGCTCCAGCGATGACCTCGATTCCATCGAGAAGGCTATGCGTGTTTCCTTCCACGATTACCATGAGCGTGAGAAGTACAAGATGGATGATCGCAAGCCCAAGGGTTTCGGGAAGGGGAAACGCCACTATGCCAACATGGTGGAAGATGAGGAGATGCTTGACGAGGCCGACACGTTTGAGTATGAGCAGGAGTCTGCCTATGCCCAGCTTGCTGAGTTTGACGAGGCCGCTGAGTATGAACCCGCTCCTGAGAATGACGGCGTTTCTGCGTATGACCTGGAGCCTTCGGATGTTGCAGATGATGGTGCACCCTCCGACTTCGGTGCATCTGGTGATGAGGAAGTGTTCCATGCCTTCACAGCCATGGACAAGCAGCGGAAGACCTACCAGGAAAGCAGACGCCGACTTCGGGAAGTGCAGAAGCAGCGTGGTTTCTTCAAGGGCGAGTTGACCTTTGAGCAGAGGAAGGCTGCAGTGGCCAAAGAAAAGGAGCGAACTCGTTGCTCAGCCTGCAATCGTTTGGGTCACTGGGCTGGAGACCCAGAATGCCCGAAGGGAACCCGATCTGGTCCTTCCAAGGGATCTGGCAAGGGCAAGGGCAAAGGCAAATCCAAGAAGAAAGGTGCGGGTCGTGCCTACTTTGCCAGCCCCGAGCCAGTGTTCTTCACCTTGAACGATTTGGATGGTGATGTGGATGACCTTCCGGGGATGGCCTACATGAACTTCCTCGGCGACGACGCTGAGAATGACATGGAGCAGGACAGTGGCATGACCGAGCTCGACAGCAAGAGGAAGCAACGAGCAGCCAGCTCATATGCTTACCAAGGAGATGAAGTCAGTGAAGCCCCTTGCTCGATCGTCGAGAGCACTGTCCGCACTCCTGAAGTTCGTTTGCCTGCAGCACCATACCCCAAGCATTCCCAACAGCTGCCTTTGCAAACCCCAGTGCGAGTGGAGCATTCTGAGGTTGAAGTCATCACGGTTCCGAGCCTGACAGGTGCCCGTCCCAAGAACTTGAATGACATGACAGTGAGGCAGCTGCAGGAGACCTGTGATGAGTGGAACTTGAGGGTGTCCGGAAAGAAGCCAGAGTTGTTTTCTCGATTGGAGAGCTTCTTTCAAGGTGAGCCGATCATGCGGAAGGGTCACACCAAGAAGTTCATCCGTTTGGAGGAGGACACGCACAGGGATCGGGAGGCCAAGTCTTCATCTCGTTCCAAGATGACTGAATCAGAGGATGGCCGTTTCTTTCGAAGTTTCGGAGATGCCGCAGTGCAAGAAGATCGGGCCACCACATCTCGAGATCGACCTGTCACTCTGGCAGGTTTTGCATCCTCCGACCGTGTCCAAGAGGTCTCCAAGGAGCAGATGTTCAAGATGCCCAGTGAGGTTGGCGCAGTTCTTCCTGATGTTGCTTGTCAGCATTGTCGATCTGACATGGTTATGCGTCAGAATGGCTTCACGGGCAGGTACTTCTTCGGTTGCAGCAAGTTCGGAAGAACGAACTGCCGATTCACCATGGAGTACCCGGTCGCAAAGGCGAAGGCAGAGGAGGCATTCCGCCTCCGCTCAGGCCAGTGATTGCGGCCGTGAGGGCCCCGGGCATTTTGCCTACATGAATGGGCCCCCTTTGCATGATGGACAGAATTCGTATCCAAGGCCTGATGAGCCCAATGAGCCCCAGAATTCAGTTTCCCTTGAAGCAAATGAGAATGAGTTTCACCACCAGATGGAGGCCGTGCCGGGAGAGTTGGATGAGTCCCGGGTGTGTCTGCTAGACACAGCATGCACAGCTTGCATGCATTCTCGTCGTTGGAGGATGGCATATGAGAGGCATCTTCCAGAGGATTGGGTTTGTGAGAAGACGGACCACACCAAGACTTTTCATTTTGCTGATGGTTCAAGTGCAATTGCCGTGGTGTGGAAGATACCCATCCTACTTGGAGGTCGTCGAGGAGAGGTCCTGTCAGCTGAAGTGGAGACAGGGTCTACTCCCCTCCTTTTGTCAGTTACCTCCATGGAGTCCTTGCAGATGGACCTCTTTCTTCGAGAGCGACGAGTTCACATTGGAGCCTTGGGAGTCGATGTGGAAATCCTGATGACCAAGACCAAGCATCGAGCCATCGATTTGACTCGGTCTTGTGGCATGACTCCAGTTGAAGCACCACGGATATCGCCAGGACAAGGCCCAGTGTTTCAGTCTGCAAATGACGATTTGTTCATCTACCTGGTTGAGGAGGCTGCGTATGGACTATGTTTGGTAGATGCCATTGACGATCCTGAAGTGAGCCTAGCCACCTCGAACAAGAAGACTCCATGTCCCCAGCTCGGACCCCGTGGAGTTCGATCCTCGGACAGCAAAGGTTCCATGACTTCACGTCGACGAGAAGAACTTGGGAAGGCTTTGCGCCGTATCCAGGTGCAAGATCGAAGGACCTGGATAGCACTTCGTCGATCCTACACCTTTGCCGAGGAGGCCGCCACGAGTCAGTTCACCAAGACTGTGATCTTCGAACCTTATGGTGGATGTTTTGGTGTGACTCGTTATGGCAGTGAAGTCTACGGTTGGACCAATAGCCAGCCCCTGGACTTGCTTGATGGCTATGACTTGACTTCTTCGACAGGCCAGCGGCTTTTGTGGGACACCTTGGAGCAGCATGATCCGTTCTTGACTGTTGTGGCCTTCGATTGTCGGATCTGGAGCCTGCTCAACAACTTGACCCAAGGTGATGCTCACAGGGAAGAGTTGGAGTTTCTTCGTTCTACGGTTGGAAGGCAGACCTTGAAGTTAGTGGTCGCCATTTGCAGGCACCGTCAGCAACGACAGCGGTACTATCTGGTTGAGAACCCCGGCAATGGAGCTGCTTGGAAGTTTGACGAGATCTTGAGTGAGTTGCTCTCTGAGGAGCTGGGTGGCAAGTTCATTGTGGGAGATCAATGTGCCTATGGGAAGGTTGACTATGATTCCCATCGCCCCATCAAGAAGACTACCGGTTGGCTTTCCAACAACGAGGCAGTGCTCAATGCCCTTGGGAAGCGTTGCAGATGAAGATGGGGCGCCCACGAGATGGTGGTTGGCTCCAACAGCAGAGGGCCAAGATCTAAGCAAGCAGCAGCATACCCGAAAGGGGTGTGCAAGGCCATATGTGAAGGCATTTTGCTTTCCATGAAGTTGGACTATGCGGCACGAGTCCCTGACGAGCTCAGCTATGCTCTGGATGAAGAATCTCAGGTTGAAGACAGGCCGGAGCTTATCCAAGTTGGAGCTGAAGAGGAACAGGATAGTTGGGAGGTTCAAGCAGACTGCATCATTCGACATCATCGATTTCCCCGCCGAAAGTTGTTCTCTCCGATGAGTGTCGATGATCTCCCATGTGATTTCAGACGCCTGCTTCCTTTCAGAACTTCACACATCTTGTTTGAAGATGGCACCTCCAAAGGGCTCGACGACGAATGGACAAGCCCGGACGACCCCTTGAAGGACGTTGGTATGACATGGACAGGCCGTACCATCATCAAAGTGAATGCAGAAGAAGATGAAGTTGCTCCTATGGAAGCAGATGTTGGTGGTGATCTGTTTGAGCATGAGGCTCCAGGGACCCCAGCACCTTTGATGGATGGTGCAGCTCCAGGGACACCTGCGCCGGCTACTCCCGGCGGAACCTTGAGAAGGGCAAGACCTCGAGTCCGACAGCTTCAACGAGGTTTCTGGACCCAGATTGATTCAGTGGAGATGAAAGAGCTTTTGGTGCGAACCAAAGAGTGGTTAGATGAGCAAGGTGGGTCCGATTGGCAGGTGATCCCCATGAATGAGGAGATTGGTCGTGATTGGGTCGTCCATGAATCTGCTAATGCTGAAGTTCAGCTGGTGATGGCTTCACGGAATGCTCGGAAGTTGAGGAAGCCACAGCCATTCGCCTCACCTTTGGAAGCTCCGTTGAGAAAATCGAATTTGCTCTTGAGGAATGGTACTTGCTTGAGCGCCTCCTGGGAAGAATGGCACCAGTTGGCTCCGACTATGCAGACTCGTCCTTTGGTGGCTCAGCTTCGAGAAGTTTGTGTGATTTGCTTCGGGAAGACCCTTGGTGAAGGACGTGGCCCAGATGATGATGATCCGCAAGATGAGCGGATGACTGAGAAAGAGCGACTTCGAGAACGTCATTGGCAGTCGCTACCCCGTGAGTTGAAGTTGGCGATCAAGAGGGTCCACACAAACTTGGGACATGCCACAGTTCCTCAGATGCTGAAGGCACTACGGGTCAGTCGAGCTTCCGAAGTTGCCATCAGGGCCTGCAGATTATTCAGATGTCCTGACTGTCCGAGGATGAAGTTGCCAAAACGACCACGTCCTAGCAAGTTGCCCATTGCAGAGGAGTTCAACACCCACATTGGCCTTGACATTCTCCAGGCCAAAGATGCAGATGGTCATCAATGGTCATGGTTGAACATCCTTTGTCAAGGGACGACCTTTCAGGTTTGTGTGTTGCTCGAGGACACCAGCTACAACCCTACTTCAGAAGTGGTGTTGAGGGCCTTTGAAACAGGATGGACTAGCTGGGCAGGTTTTCCGGAGTATGGTGTCTTCACGGACAGGGCGAAGTACTTCATTGCTGACTTTGCAGAAGCCTTGGCCGATGAGGGATGCTACTTCGATGCAGCAGCTCGAGCTTCACCATGGCAACTTGGACAGGTGGAACGACATGGATCGATATGGAAAGACATCATGAAACGACTCGTCTGGAGCAACCAGCTTGCCGGGAAGGAGCAGATGTTCCATGCTACTTCGGCAGCCAACCAGGCGAAGAATAACCTTGTCAGGAAAGCAGGCTTCTCTCCGTGCCAGTGGGTCCTTGGTCGAAACATCAGGGTGCCTACAGATCTGACCGACGATGCGGAGATCAATCGTTTGGGTGCTGTTGCCCAATCACTTGATCCTCAGAACCGTTTCTACTTGAAGAACAAGCTGCGATTTCAAGCACGAGAAGCTTTCATGAGGGTCGCCAACTCCGAGGCTTTGAAACGAGCTGAGTTGAGGAAAGTCCGACCTTCGAGAGGCCCCTTTGATGTGGGCCGCTATGTTTTCTACTTCGATGCCTCCGATCAAGTTCCAGGACCAGCGTGTTGGCGAGGAGTTGCCAGGGTGATTGGGAAGGAAGGCTCACATACCATATGGATAAGCCATAGAGGGCTTATCTTGGCAGTCTCCCCAGAGCACCTGGCGTTCGCAGAGGATCATGAGGTTCACCAATGGTCTACAGTTGGAAGTGAAGTTGAATTGCTGGACATGCAGCCAGCATCGGGAGGTACTACCTTCATTGATCTGAGACAGAAGCCGAAGCCTCCAGCAGAAGGTTTTGGGCCAGAGCCCGAGGATGAAGAGATGTTGGAAGATCCAGCAGACAGTGGCTACTCACCATCGCTGGCTGAGGAAGAGGAACCTCAGCCACCTTTGGAGCCACCTCCTCCGAATCCAGATGAGGTTGAGGACATCTCATCGGATTCCCTTTCGATGGCAAGGATGAGGTATGAATCAGAGGCTGAGAGGAAGAGGTCTCTGAAGTCCATTGACTTTTTCGAAGAGAGGAAGAAGTTAAGGATGGCGAAGCAGGAGGAGAGAAGAGAAAGATTCAGGCTATCCATGCAGAGTGCGCCTGCATCGGCATCAGAGATTCCCGTGCCGATGGATGAGGAGTTTGATTCGGAGAAGCATGACTACCGCCAAAGTTTGCCTTCGAGTCATCTGCCGGCCATTGCTGAGAATGAGGTAGAAGAAGCCCAAGAGCGAGAGGCCAAGAGGTTGCGGGTGACTGATCCCTCGACCGCTCCAGAGGCAGATGACGATGGGCTGTTCTGTTACCTTGTGGTTGAGGAGCCGCAGCGGTTGAAGCAGGAAGCGGTGAAGAGCTATTTCCTGCACGAAGAATTCTATGTTGGAAAGGGTGTGAGCCTTTCTGACTTTGAATTCGGGTTCAGAAGAAACCTTTTCGATGACAAGTATTGCAGCATGTACGACTTCGCAATGGGGGCTACCCCGGGAACCGCGAGTGGCAAGAAGAAAGGCCGAAAGGAGATTCAGTTGAAAGACCTCAGCAAGGATCAGCAGTTGCTCTTCACCGGCGTGGATGGCGCCGATGAGAAGGAGTGGAAAGCTTGGAAGGAGAAAGATGCAGTTGAAGTGTTGGGCATGGAGGAAAGCAACCGGATCCGGCGACAGCATCCGGATCTCATCGTCCCCACGAGGTGGGTGAGGACGAACAAAGCAGAAGGGATGCTCAACCAGCCCTTCCACGCAAAATCCCGGTTGGTAGTGCAGGGATTTAAAGATCGGAGCTTGGGATTTTACCGAAGAGATGCTCCAACTGCCAGTGCCTTAGCAGAAAGTGTTTGCCTTGCAGTGGCTCCATTCATGGGCTTTGTGATGGTCTCCAAAGACGTGAAGAATGCTTACTTCAGTGGAAGATCGTTGGAGCGGGACATTTACCTGGAGCAACCCACAGGTGGCTTAGGACAGCTTCGTCCTGGGCAACTGATGAAGGCCAAGAAAGCCATTTATGGCTTCGGCGAAGCTGCCAGGCTTTTCTGGATTGCTCTCAAAGGACACTTGGAGAGTGATGGTTGGGTTCAGAGTCGATTGGAGCCTGCCTTGTTTTTCCTGCGTTGCCCGGAGTCCTCACGTTTGCTCGGTATTTTGGTGACCCATGTTGATGACGTTGAGGGTGGTGTTCAGCAG
>VSDK01029406.1:240455-366720 GCA_009767595.1 Symbiodinium kawagutii | reverse complement strand
CAAACATCATTCACCATTACCAACCATCATTCACCATTACCAAACATGATTCACCATTACCAAACATGATTCACCATTACCAAACATCATTCACCATTACCAAACATCATTCACCATTACCAACCATCATTCACCATTACCAAACATGATTCACCATTACCAAACATGATTCACCATTACCAAACATGATTCACCATTACCAAACATGATTCACCATTACCAAACATGATTCACCATTACCAAACATGATTCACCATTACCAAACATGATTCACCATTACCAAACATGATTCACCATTACCAAACATGATTCACCATTACCAAACATGATTCACCATTACCAAACATGATTCACCATTACCAAACATGATTCACCATTACCAAACATGATTCACCATTACCAAACATGATTCACCATTACCAAACATGATTCACCATTACCAAACATGATTCACCATTACCAAACATGATTCACCATTACCAAACATGATTCACCATTACCAAACATGATTCACCATTACCAAACATGATTCACCATTACCAAACATGATTCACCATTACCAAACATGATTCACCATTACCAAACATGATTCACCATTACCAAACATGATTCACCATTACCAAACATGATTCACCATTACCAAACATGATTCACCATTACCAAACATGATTCACCATTACCAAACATGATTCACCATTACCAAACATGATTCACCATTACCAAACATGATTCACCATTACCAAACATGATTCACCATTACCAAACATGATTCACCATTACCAAACATGATTCACCATTACCAAACATGATTCACCATTACCAAACATGATTCACCATTACCAAACATGATTCACCATTACCAAACATGATTCACCATTACCAAACATGATTCACCATTACCAAACATGATTCACCATTACCAAACATGATTCACCATTACCAAACATGATTCACCATTACCAAACATGATTCACCATTACCAAACATGATTCACCATTACCAAACATGATTCACCATTACCAAACATGATTCACCATTACCAAACATGATTCACCATTACCAAACATGATTCACCATTACCAAACATGATTCACCATTACCAAACATGATTCACCATTACCAAACATGATTCACCATTACCAAACATGATTCACCATTACCAAACATGATTCACCATTACCAAACATGATTCACCATTACCAAACATGATTCACCATTACCAAACATGATTCACCATTACCAAACATGATTCACCATTACCAAACATGATTCACCATTACCAAACATGATTCACCATTACCAAACATGATTCACCATTACCAAACATGATTCACCATTACCAAACATGATTCACCATTACCAAACATGATTCACCATTACCAAACATGATTCACCATTACCAAACATGATTCACCATTACCAAACATGATTCACCATTACCAAACATGATTCACCATTACCAAACATGATTCACCATTACCAAACATGATTCACCATTACCAAACATGATTCACCATTACCAAACATGATTCACCATTACCAAACATGATTCACCATTACCAAACATGATTCACCATTACCAAACATGATTCACCATTACCAAACATGATTCACCATTACCAAACATGATTCACCATTACCAAACATGATTCACCATTACCAAACATGATTCACCATTACCAAACATGATTCACCATTACCAAACATGATTCACCATTACCAAACATGATTCACCATTACCAAACATGATTCACCATTACCAAACATGATTCACCATTACCAAACATGATTCACCATTACCAAACATGATTCACCATTACCAAACATGATTCACCATTACCAAACATGATTCACCATTACCAAACATGATTCACCATTACCAAACATGATTCACCATTACCAAACATGATTCACCATTACCAAACATGATTCACCATTACCAAACATGATTCACCATTACCAAACATGATTCACCATTACCAAACATGATTCACCATTACCAAACATGATTCACCATTACCAAACATGATTCACCATTACCAAACATGATTCACCATTACCAAACATGATTCACCATTACCAAACATGATTCACCATTACCAAACATGATTCACCATTACCAAACATGATTCACCATTACCAAACATGATTCACCATTACCAAACATGATTCACCATTACCAAACATGATTCACCATTACCAAACATGATTCACCATTACCAAACATGATTCACCATTACCAAACATGATTCACCATTACCAAACATGATTCACCATTACCAAACATGATTCACCATTACCAAACATGATTCACCATTACCAAACATGATTCACCATTACCAAACATGATTCACCATTACCAAACATGATTCACCATTACCAAACATGATTCACCATTACCAAACATGATTCACCATTACCAAACATGATTCACCATTACCAAACATGATTCACCATTACCAAACATGATTCACCATTACCAAACATGATTCACCATTACCAAACATGATTCACCATTACCAAACATGATTCACCATTACCAAACATGATTCACCATTACCAAACATGATTCACCATTACCAAACATGATTCACCATTACCAAACATGATTCACCATTACCAAACATGATTCACCATTACCAAACATGATTCACCATTACCAAACATGATTCACCATTACCAAACATGATTCACCATTACCAAACATGATTCACCATTACCAAACATGATTCACCATTACCAAACATGATTCACCATTACCAAACATGATTCACCATTACCAAACATGATTCACCATTACCAAACATGATTCACCATTACCAAACATGATTCACCATTACCAAACATGATTCACCATTACCAAACATGATTCACCATTACCAAACATGATTCACCATTACCAAACATGATTCACCATTACCAAACATGATTCACCATTACCAAACATGATTCACCATTACCAAACATGATTCACCATTACCAAACATGATTCACCATTACCAAACATGATTCACCATTACCAAACATGATTCACCATTACCAAACATGATTCACCATTACCAAACATGATTCACCATTACCAAACATGATTCACCATTACCAAACATGATTCACCATTACCAAACATGATTCACCATTACCAAACATGATTCACCATTACCAAACATGATTCACCATTACCAAACATGATTCACCATTACCAAACATGATTCACCATTACCAAACATGATTCACCATTACCAAACATGATTCACCATTACCAAACATGATTCACCATTACCAAACATGATTCACCATTACCAAACATGATTCACCATTACCAAACATGATTCACCATTACCAAACATGATTCACCATTACCAAACATGATTCACCATTACCAAACATGATTCACCATTACCAAACATGATTCACCATTACCAAACATGATTCACCATTACCAAACATGATTCACCATTACCAAACATGATTCACCATTACCAAACATGATTCACCATTACCAAACATGATTCACCATTACCAAACATGATTCACCATTACCAAACATGATTCACCATTACCAAACATGATTCACCATTACCAAACATGATTCACCATTACCAAACATGATTCACCATTACCAAACATGATTCACCATTACCAAACATGATTCACCATTACCAAACATGATTCACCATTACCAAACATGATTCACCATTACCAAACATGATTCACCATTACCAAACATGATTCACCATTACCAAACATGATTCACCATTACCAAACATGATTCACCATTACCAAACATGATTCACCATTACCAAACATGATTCACCATTACCAAACATGATTCACCATTACCAAACATGATTCACCATTACCAAACATGATTCACCATTACCAAACATGATTCACCATTACCAAACATGATTCACCATTACCAAACATGATTCACCATTACCAAACATGATTCACCATTACCAAACATGATTCACCATTACCAAACATGATTCACCATTACCAAACATGATTCACCATTACCAAACATGATTCACCATTACCAAACATGATTCACCATTACCAAACATGATTCACCATTACCAAACATGATTCACCATTACCAAACATGATTCACCATTACCAAACATGATTCACCATTACCAAACATGATTCACCATTACCAAACATGATTCACCATTACCAAACATGATTCACCATTACCAAACATGATTCACCATTACCAAACATGATTCACCATTACCAAACATCATTCACCATTGCCAAACATCATTCACCATTACCAAACATCATTCACCATTACCAAACATCATGAATCATCAACCACCATACTTTCTGACTACGCATGTCCCGCTTCGCCTCCAGCACCGGTGCTCGAGGCTGGTCCTGGCGGCGACGGTGGGCACCTCTGGCAGTGGGACGCCACGCTGAGCGATGGTTAATGATGCAAAAATCAAGGTACCCATCGTTTGGATTAGATGGCAATTCTCTAACAAACGATGGGTACCTTGATTAGATGGTGATCTACAAAGTCAAGGTACAATTAGTACAACAATGGTTGTACTTGTTGTGGTGATCATTCACTACTGGTTATTCTGATCATTCTTGTTGTGATTGGTACTGTGTATTATCTTAATTGTTGGTTGTTTGAAGCTAGTACACCTACTTGGTTGGACGGGGCCTATGTCTATTCCCGAACTATGAGTTCGACTGCCAATGATTCCTGGTTGTTAACATCAGTGATTGTGTGTGTGTGTGTCTTAGCCAATGACTGTGGGTCGACCAATACGTTCTTGTTGGTAAATAGCCTGTTGAGTAAATCAACAACGTCATGATCCATCATGATCAAGCATGATTACTTATTACTAATCACTTCTGTCAGGCTTACCATCCTTTGTCAACCATTCATCAACCACTCATCAACCATCTATCAACCATCCATCAACCATACATCAACGATTTATCAACCATTTATCAACCATAGACCATGACCATATATCAACCACCTCTCAAACAGCATGGTCATCCACCACCAGCATCACTTCCTTTTCAATGGATTTCTGTGGCCGACCCGTCGTGGCAGTGATCCACCGTTCGATGGGCCGGGCTTTGTGCCGTGGTAGTTGCGCTCTTATTTGAGTCGTGTCCGCACACCTGAGGGATAATCACAAGGATCAATAGCTGACGATACTAGGCGACGATAACTAGCCATCATGAACCATCATTATAATTAAGGACAATAATAGGTGACGATATTAGGTGATGATAAAATCATCATAGGTGATTACGGCTGTTACAAGCATGATGTACAAATTCACACTATTGCAGTAGATCACCGCCTCTTGTGGAAATTATTGCTCATTGTATATTTTCACATAATGATGTGTTACCATTGTAAATCAACATTGATACTTGTAACCGCTATTATCTTATTACATCTTCTTACTATGGGCTATCCATCTTATTGTCCCTTCGTGGATGAAAACCACTGATCAGGGAATTGTGAACCTATTCTTGGTGGCCTTTATCAATGTTATTTTCCCTCTGAACCATTTCCTGATTCTGGGTGCATGAAATCATGGACACCATTCCTGAAGCAGTTCTTCCGCTTCCCTGAGCAGAGGCTGAACCGCGGTTTCCTTTCAGGACCGCCGGGGCTAACCACTGCCAGTCTAAATTGTAACGCTTCCAGGCTGAAACCAGCCGTTGCAATGCGCGGGTTACCACATGTTACCACCAACAGCGACGGATTTGAATCAACAACCAGCAAACAGCTTGCAACCAAGCAAATTCTGACTAAGAACCGCTCACAGGCAGAGTGTAACCAAAAACTGCTAGATCCAAGAATCACCCTGGTTACAACCAGGGGATCACTGACATTTCGCAACAGCTGAGCCGTGCTTCCAGCTGTGATTTGATGATTGTAAGCAAGACTCAATGAGCAATAGCAACCAAGAATAGTAAGAACAAGTAGCAACATGACTTTCATCATTTTTTGGGGTAGTGGTTAAAATAAGGGTAGCAAGCTAATGTATCAAAATGTGTTACTCTTTAAGGAAGTCCATGGTTACTAAGTGGAAGACTCCATAATATAGGAATACTTAATTATGAATAATTGCCATTGTATTAGCAACAATTAAAAACATCGAATAGGATCAATGCTAAAAACAGTGATAATAACAGGAACACCAGAACTATGTCATCAATTAAAAATAGACCAACTGACCGACCATGCTTCATAGCAGTCTCACTAACAACCCATCAAGGCACATTATGATAATACATGACAGGAATCTCGGGGTCATGCCAGTGCAATCCATCTTGTCTCTTATAATGGTGGCTATCTATGGATAAACGCGTCTATGCTTTCTTAAAAGTGATCATTTGGGCTAAGTAAATCCCGTCTGTGAACCAGCCCATGTTGCAACTGGTATTCCCAGGGCTGTGAAGGTCAAGATTAGCTTCAACATTTAGTCCCAAGCACTACCTTTGAGTGGATCAGTTGCTCGTTGCGATAGATTTTTTTTTTACACGATGCCAACATTGCTTAAAGCACAGGTCACACTTGGCGGACGGCCATGTCCACGGAATCATGGCTACACTCCGGTGATCTAACGTAGCTGGCTGGAAAATCACCATATTTTGTAGAGAAACCCTGGGAAACCCTGGGAAACCCTGGAAAATCACCATATTTTGTAGCAATGGTGGCTAAAATTGATGGATTTTCCATTGCTATGTTAGATCACCAGAGGGTACAATGTAAGTTGAAGGTGCCATATCAGCCAGATTGTATCCTCTAAGATATAGGATATGATATCCAGGGATATCAATGGCTTAGCTCACTGCTCCCTTTCAACCACCTGCCATATGAACCATGAATCAGCCATCCATGAACTATCCAACACTAACATTAGTTAAATAACCATCAATATAGTAATATAACCAGTTTATTTACACAAGTTGGCCAATCAACGGTGAATCCCTAGTGATTTAATGCTTGACTAATGATTAAAAGGGCCCAGTAGTCTGTGGTCATTTAATAGGCTCATGCTTCATAGGTGAGGTTACTCAGGCCGTTAGCAGGGCTGGGGAGACCACCATCAGCTGGGGCACAGCTAGTAGCCAGCAACCGCATTCGCCGGTCTGGCAGAGGAGGCCGAAGAGGCTCCAGCACGACCGGAGGACGCGGCTGGCGTGTCGTAGAGGTGGGTCACTTGCAACTGATTCAGCACCGCACAGAGGTCCGGCTGATCTTCCTGGGGCGACGCAACCAAGGATGGGGGGATGGTTGATGATGGGGTACGTACAGGGTCCCTATGGGGGGATGCAACTGGGAACTGATGCGAGTCGGCGGATTTGATTGGGAGATTCCTGGAGTCCTTGAGCCAACAGGACCACTGAATTGGTGGTTTTGTTGGAGAAGGGTCCAGAGATGAGGTTCCTGAACATGCATTGACGAGTGTGACTACCACAACATGCATATCATTGTATCAGGGGGATTCATACGTACTTGAGATAAACAGGGATGGCTGGTAACAAGAATTAAATGGATGAATGATGCCACCTGCTTTTGTATAAAACATTGACATGGAATGTAACACACGTTTGTGTTGAAAAAACAGGTGGTGCAGTCCGATGACCGTTTATCCATTAAGGACAACCACAGCCCTTCCCACAACCTCTAACAAGCACTCACATACCACAACCGCAACCACAACAACGACGACGACGACGACGACGACGACGACCACCACCACCACCACCACCACCACGATGACCACCACGATGACCACCACAACCAGAACCAGGACCGCAACTGCAACCGCGACTGCGCCCACGATAAGAACCGCCACCACCACCACCACCACCACCACCGCCCGAACAATCACCACAACAACAAGCACAACCACCACGACCACCACGACCACCACCACCACCACCACCAGCAACAACAACAACAACAACAACAACAACAACAGCAACAGCAACAACAACAACCAACAACAAGAGCACCAGGAATATGATGGGACAGGGTCAGGCAAAGAGGTTCAGCCGGCTGCGGTAACTCTATGAAAACCAGCCCTTTGGAGTCCCTAGATGCTGATGATGACCCACATCGCTAGTTGGTTAATTGTGGATGAAGTTGCTACAACTTGTGCTCAATCCACCGTGGATAGCCATATCAGGATTCTAAAAAACTACTTTGCTGTCACATATGTATCCAGCCCTGCTGATCATATCCAGTTTATTTATAGTTGGTCTACCCCAAAAGAGAAACTCCCAAATGGATGGTTTATAGTTTATTACAAATAATGACTGCCGGTATCCCTAGTTTAAGAAACCACCACATAGGGTCACGCATGAGCGTGTCTTGGTAACACACTTGAAATGAGTGGAGCGTATCCCATGACAGCAGCAACACCAGCAGCATCATTTAAATGTACCGTCATCAGCACAAAAACATCGTCATGATGATGATCATCATATCACAACCATTGTTGGTTGCTGTATATTACTGATAGCCACAAACCACCATGTTGCTTGCTACTTACAAACCACCATGAAACGACACCAGCCATCGCCACCGCCCAGCATCCAAGGGCAAGCAAATCGCCACAGGATCTCCCCTTCGATTGGGAAACACAAAACGAAGCTTGTGGAGGAAAGGTCGCGGGCAGCATTTCAAGCGTGGATCGCTCGGGGGTTTGTTCCTCGCGAGTCGTGAGTTGCTGGTGCTGATCTGCTGCGTATCTGGTGATTCTTGACAATCAGGACTGTCATCATCCAGGTTGAGATATGGCCATGGGTCACCCTGTACTCCTAGTTCCCTTATCATTTACCAGCCAGTTTTCCCTGTTCTTGGTGAATCCTCCATGAACGTTGGTTGAGTAATATGGACCCATAGCCATATGTGAAACATTCACAGCTCGCACGGCTGCTTGAACTGAAGAATGTCGTACTGCCATTATTTTCTCCGATTCTGCGGGGTTACCAGCAAGGATTCCCGCCATGGAGACCATGGCAGATCTAATCCTTGGTGAATTTCTGCCATGAAACGATCAACTGACCATGTAATCAACCATTGTAGAAACCTATGAACATATCATAAGCATCAATTAAGCATGATTAACCATGACTCAATGAAGTGAATCATGTCTATCTTCAATGGATAATCAAATGAGCCATCAACAAGCTGACTGGTTGGTGGTTTCAACCCCTATGAAAAATATTAGTCAGCCAACCATTTGTTAATAATAATCACTATAGGGAAAATAAAAAAATGCCAATCAAACCACCAACCAGCAGTTGTTCAACCATCAGTTTGTTGCTTATCATCCCCTATTAAACCATTATTAACCACCAACCAGTTAACCATTAGTTCTCCCTTCGTTGTCAACCATCACTTTACCCATCGCCCAAGAGTTGGCTCCTCCTGTAGTCAGGATCACCCACCAAAGGCATGCCAATGTATTCCTGAGGCGCGGTGAGCAACGACTCACAGTTTCAGGTTGAGTTTCTTCGTAGATTCAGCAGCACCAGCTTCAGTTGGTGCTTGATTCATGTAGATTGATCGATTCATGGTGGTTTAATCATGATTTATGATGTTTGGAAGCGGTGAATATCCGGTGGATTCTGGCTAATGATGTTTTGCTTAACAACAGTTGTATATATGATACTATCTATATCTGTATGATTGTATGTGGTTAACGATACGTAATGATTAATTATGCTTGTTGACTAAATCAAAATACATATATAACTGAAGTATAAGTCAACATAAAAATCATCCAGCATGATGGTATATATATATATATGATAAATCAACATAAATACCATAGGTTATAAACCAGCATGCTGGATAATGGTTGCATGTTTCATGGTGGTGAATTAACTCGCTGATCTCTTGAGCTGGAAACTTGCCTCGAAATCGCCAGGTTCATCGACCACCAGTTGAGATACATTGAATGGTAGGAAGTGACCCGAATGATTCGTAGCAGGAGAAGCATCAGGAGGTGCTGAGCACTTTCCACGGTGGCGGTAATTCTGTGAATCATTGATTATGAATCAATCTTGTTACTCATCACAATGCTCAACTTCAGCAATCGATGCCATCCTTGGATAATGAGCCTGGTAATCAATGCTTCTTTGATGATTACTGGGTCATGATGGCAAACATCACCAACAGCTACCAACAATCTGACGGATCATAACGGTATGATTTGTTCAATCTTGGCTGGGTACCGGTTGGTAGAAGCGTCATAAATTTGCAGGAAATGCACAGGTGCATTTCACGGTGACAGACTCGATGTCACTGATGCGATACAAATGAACCACACACAAGCTTCAATCTCTGATGGTTTGCATTGGTTTGCATATTTTTTCCAACGGTTAATAAGAATGGATAAGAATGGTTCATCACCATTATTAAGCACTAAGAATGATTACCTCCCAACGGTTGAGAATGGTCACTAGTATATTCAGCAGTTGATAACATCCCATGTTTGATGGCAGCCATCAGCTCTCCCGCTGAGATTGGTCGTCTCATGCCTGGGACCATCCCTCAGGAAACGGCGTAAAGCTGTGGATCAATAGCTTCATGAATCTGAAAGTACCTCTGAAAGTACCTGTGCCTGAAAGTGCTTGTTTTCATCCCTTGTTGATCTGGCTTTCCCAAAGCTTCTGACACAACCTCTTTGAGGGACTTTTCAGCACTTCCCTAAGCTTAAGCAGAATTTTATTGCCTGGGGGTGAGCTGATATTACACTGGTGACAGTGTATGTCCAATAGCTACTTGTCCTACCCTTCCCAGCATCTCCGTTCCAGTGAATGGTTTTGGGGTCAAGTATCTCCCACGCAAGGCTTTAAGGATATCAAGAAAATATCAACAAAATCATCCGCCAATTCTGACCCATCATTCCCATTCCTTCCGTTGCGAGCCATGGTGTGATGTAGGCCATGGCTCAGCAGCACACCCCCGGGATCACCCCCAGCGCTACCCCCTCCCGCAACCAAGCAACGCAATGGACCCGGATTTGATGCGTCCTGCCGGTAGCTAGGCGCAGGTGCAACAAGGTATACTGGGATCCATTCGAGCTCTCGTACTCCGCCATGCATTCCTATGCTGCCAGGATGGCCCATGGAGATGCCATGGACAACACAGGGAGCCAGGGTCTGATGAAATACTTCCCATGTCCGAACTCTTGGGGTCCTCTGTCACTTTGGAAGGTCTTTGATCCGACTGAGTTTTTAATAGGGAATCACTTGCTTGAAAGGGTTCGGTTGGCTCACCTTCAGCACCAACAACGCTTCGTGAACAATGGTCTCATTAAATTCACTATCAAAGCACTTCTGATTTCATCTGCACTTTGCAAACCACAGGAAAATCATTTGGAATCATGGGAAATCACTTTGAAATAGTTCTGAACCTCCTCCAGATTTATGCTAGCTGGAAAGTCTTAAGGTGAACCAATGTAAATCACACAGGTTTGAATTGCTCAATAGGGTCACAACCAGGGGTGGATAAGTCGAAGAAAGCTGGGTCTGTTGAGGTGTGCGCGCGCACCCATATTATATGCTATTTGCACCTTACGAGTCAACAGGCCACAAATGGACTGCATTTCTTGGCAATAATTTCGCAATATTAGTAGTTTAATGTTGATTTGTTTGGTGGTTCTAACCCTCGAACAATCGTTTCCAGGTAAATTTCGTTGCACTTCACAAAAAGGTCCGAACCAACCAACCAGTCGTAACCAGTCATAACCAGTCATAACCAGTCACCAGTCATAACTAGTCATAACCGGTCATAACCAGTCACAACCAGTCAAACTGAAAAAAACACAAAAACTCACCTAACAGTACCGGACCCAGACTCATACTGCGTGATGGAATATTCGCCCGTCTTGTTGTTGATCTCCACCCGGCGAGTGCGGTGGTACATGGATCGGTCGATGGCAGCTTTGATGACGCCACGAGTGCTGTTGCGGTACTCTGGGATGGCATGGTTGCGAACGGAGCCATGCACCAAAGCCACATAGTCACGGACAAAGCGCTGGGTATAGCAATCCTTTTTCGCCATGTTCCAGGCCTGGATACTCCGGTGGTCCATGGAGAATCCATGAGAATCCAACATCTATAGCTGGTTTCCAGCTAGGTTTGCAGAAGGCTTTCCTACGGGTTCCTAAGGTTTCTCAGGGTTTCATTTCAAAAACCAGCCAGGACCCGAGT
The DNA here is from genome assembly GCA_009767595.1 of Symbiodinium kawagutii. Taxonomy (NCBI): domain Eukaryota; class Dinophyceae; order Suessiales; family Symbiodiniaceae; genus Symbiodinium; species Symbiodinium kawagutii. The sequence goes on along the minus strand of VSDK01029406.1, from coordinate 354,498 downwards.
GAAAGCATGACCAATATAGGCGGTTTCTCAAAAAATTGGAACCCCAAACATGAATGGTTTAAGATGGTTCACTACTAAGATTTATCTATATTTTAGTATAAATGATTAATACTGGATAATTTGGGGTTCCCTGTTACGAAGAAACACCCATAGAGGTTACTTCCGCGATTGTTTGATAGCTGGATCGATGGATTATGCCAAACTTGCAAGAAATTATTAAGCTGACATCCTCACAATGGATTGACAGCCTTTCATCCAATACATCTTAGCAGTCGATGCTAGCAGAAAATGATCAACAAACGTTACTGGATGCTGAGTAGAACAAGGTTCAAACTACAAATCATGAACATTCATCAAAGACAACAAACCGAACAAACAACTAACACAAAAAACATCAACCATTGTGCCAATCTGTTTCCACAAACATGGGTCCATCATGACAAAACAACCCAAAAAAAAAATCCACCAACCAATTGATTCCGTCACGATGCCAATGAATTACTTGAGCTTTCCGACTGATACCGGAAGTGAACGCATGCATAGCGTCGGTCATCCCTTCAGGGCATGGCGTTTGGTGAGAGACCGATGGATGATCCGGGGGCTACCATTTACCGGCATTACAAGCCATTTACCAACCAATTACCTGTTTAAATAACTGGGGAGCTGGTATGGGCTGGTAAGATGACCAAAACTGGGATCAGTTCACATGGCTTGTGAATTCATGTGGACCATTCACTGTGAATACCATGGCTTGACAGTATCAAGTAAGGAAATCCCCCTGGTTTTCATTGCATTCCGGCCGCTGGTGGTGGCTTCGCCATCACCCCAATGACCACCACCCGCCATGCCATCGCCTCCACGTTCTTGGCCACCAACAAGCAGCCCGAGGTTCCCTGATCCAAGCGATGAATCATTCCCCACAGCATGTCCTTGTTGAGGACGCCCGCCAGTAGAGGGTCGCTACCGAAACCTGAGGCAGTTGCGAACTTTCGGAGAGCCACGAATGGCACGAAAGCCTATTTTTAAAACTTGTTGAAATAACTGTATAATCTGCCAAAAAATATCTGAAAAGCAAATTATCTCAAAACATATCTGAAAACCAAAATTATCTGAACAAACCAAATGTGCCCAAGAAACATTGTGATTTGGAGATCTGCAAAGAATCATCTTTGACGTTTTCTAAGAGTTTCGCTTCCACCAAACGTCAATCACCTCGACTGTATGAAAAACTACCTGGTATCATAATGGTATTGTGATGGTATTATGGTGCATGGCATTCTCATGAAAGACTTCCAGGTACCTGGCACTAGTGGTTTCAACCTGATAGTTATCAATAATCATTCTCGTCAGCCATGAATAACTATTCAGTAGCCATCAATAACCATGATTAGCCATCAATAAAAATTCTCAGTAGCTATTCTTGTCGCTTCCCCTTTCAACCACTTCTTACCCACTTCGACCCAAGTCACCTGGACGTCGCCCGACATCGCGCTGGGCCAAGCAACGGTAGATGATATAATCGTGCAACGGAGCAGAGCCATGCTGAGCCAACAGCAGCTCCACGCGTTCCTTGCGCACGGCGGTTTCCAGATCGATGGCCTGGCGCCCGGCGCAGCGCGATTCGCTGGCAGGTGGTAGGTAGCCTCGCCTCGGGTGGTCCCTGACCTGGCAGCCTACATTTTCAGGGCGGGGGCCCCTGGGAAAGTGCCTCAAAAATGGTGGATTTTCCAATATGTTTAGCAAAGGGTAGCACAAATATCAAGGGATAGGCTTACAAGTATGAAGGATATATGAAGGTAAGAATCATAATCCCCTCTGAAATAAACGGGAAAGGGTTGTGAACCCCAAATCGTAGCTACTATCTTGCGACCCTGCAGTTTGGCCCTACAAAATGTGATGCACAACCAAAAATACAGTGCTACAAAAAGCAATGCCTTCAGATCTCATCGATCCAAAAATGCGGTTTGCATTTTGCAGTAGCTCTTGAAAAGTGCTTGTTGCATGATATAGAAAAACCAGAGTGCAGTTTGTAGCATCCAACTGGTGGATGCTCACACAAATTTGGATGCATTGGGTACCCAAACAAAAATCACCACAGCATGCATTTAGAAATTATATGAAATTATGTCAAACCAAAAAATCATCATCTCAAAACATGCTTGCTACAAAATACAATTCATCGGGTCTGCTTTTGCTACAACATGACCTGGAATTCAGGGTTGTAGCGCGCACAAGGCCTCCCATTCTGGAATGTTTATCCTGGATGTATCATAGCCAATGACTACGTCTCGACCATTTTGTCTAGATTGTTGTCCACTTTCCAGGCACCAATTCTATTGTTAGCGGTCAGGAAACCATGAATTCAACAACATAAATCATTCCTAGTCATCAGAAAGCGCTACCAGCCGTATCTGACCATGGCTAACCATTACCCACCATCAGTGAACCATCATTCAAACATTATTACTCATCAATTTACCCTCATCAGCCTTTAACTAATCATCACTTCAACCTTCAATTAGCCATCAACTAACCACTACAACCTCCAATCAGCCATCATTTCACCATCACTCCAAGCTCGTTAACCATCGTTTAACACATATCCGCCATCATCATTTAATCCTCAATGAACAATCAACTAACTATCAATCAACCCTCATTACACCCTCGCTTCACCATCATTTGACCACTTCACCATCATTTGACCCTTACTTCACCCTCACTTCACCCTCATTTGACCCTTACTTCACCCTCATTTGACCCGCACTTCACCCTCATTTCACCCTCATTTCACCATTGCTTCAATCAACAAACTCAGGATTCGCACCGCCTCTTGCAGCGCCGATGGCGCATGATCCAAGTTGGTGCAGTGCCACCCCGGTGGCTTCGTGATGACCATCAGGTCATAGTCCTCGAAGACGACCTGCCACCCAGCGCGGCTGGAAGGGGCGAACGTGGTTGCTTCATATGGGAGGGCTTCTCAAGCTGGGGGAGTTATGGCTGGTTACTATCAATGACGAACATTGGATGATAACTGGGGGTACCCCTAGAACTTGAGAAACCAACATATGGTGAATGTTTGAATTCATTGGGCAGTTGTGGTTTTTCACAATGGTTTCGTAGGAGTTCTAAATGGATGATCAACCATGGTTGATAATGGTCAGCGCTCTCAGTCCTACCACTACCAAATTGCTAGTTATTTGTTTTCCGATGTTGGACTAGTATTGGTTGCTCTTGGTCCATAGTGGTCGAAATGGAATAGTCTACATTGGTGCACATCTATAATAGTCTATATTTATTGATATTGCTTGGGATTGGTTGATCTCGGTTAACTTGGTAAAATTGGTTTGTATTGGCCGGTATTGGTTAGTTTTCGATTGATATTTGTTGATCTTGGCTATTCATCATTGATATTGGCCGATTCGTGATTGGTTAAAAGGAACTCGTAATGGCTATGATGTCAACAACTGGTGATTAATCAAAAGTGTTCGTTGGTGGTTTCGTGATTGGTACTATGTGATTAGAAATGATTAATGATCTTAATAACTATAATTACTGTGAATCATGCTTAGCATATCTTAGCATCAGCAAAGGGTCGTAAACCACTAACTGGGGTCATGTTTCATCACGAACTACGGGTGACAATCAACTGGGGTACGTGGGACGAATGAACGGGTAATCATCAAATTAGTTCGAAAATAACCCGTGTAGTAGCGGCATCATTTGGGGTGAATCATGGTCGGAAACCAACAACTAGAGCTGGTGGCGAGAAATCGGTTAAAGACCATGGACTGGAGAATCGGGGCGAGTCAACCCTCATTCTCCTGTACTCAGCATCACCTGGTTGGTGGTTGAACCGCCCCTATGAAAAATATTAGTCAACCAACGAACCATTTGTGCATGCACTTGGGAAAAGAACAAATGTAAATCAAAACAACAGCCCGTCAATATCGCTCACCAACACATCCATGTTCAATGTAGGTGAGCTGGTCAAGGGGTACCCCATCAACAACAATGGTTGGTTGGGCATGAAATCCATGTTTTCGGGGCTGAGTATATAGTGGAACCAGCGGGTGTCCTCTCTTGTCTTATCGGCTGAGTTAGTGAGCAAAATCCAATATTCAACAACCAACAGCGACTCACAACCCCTTCTGGTAAAATAATCCCAACTATGTCAACCAAAGTATGCCAACACGTCCCCCCAGCCCTGACACTGTCGGTGCATCACCTAAGGGTGTGAGAGATGGCTCACTTTGATCGAGGCTACCAGCTACCCCAGCTCCGACCATCAACCCATCGCCACCAGGCACTGCCAGGCACCACTTCACCCCGGCCCCAACCGACCTGAGGTTCCCATCGCTTATGGCTGGCTTTGGTCGACGGAAGGAAGTCGGGTCGACAGGGCCGCGGGGACTGATGCACCATGGACTCGTCGGAGCACTTCACCATGGAGAACGGGTTCACGATGCGCCTGCAAGCCATCTCCTTGGCGAAGCGGTGACACAGCGGCTTTCATGGCCGCTACACAACGGTGAATGGTCGGCCTTTAAAGGGGTGAGTAACGCATGGAGCTTTGGGGCGAAAAAAATCCATGGAGAGGGAGATCTCCTGGTGATGAAGTCGGATGAGGTGTCCCTATGCTGGCGGTTTGCTGAGCAATGCTGATTTTCAGTCACCAAATTAGTACTAAAATGCTAAGCAGTACTAGTGTAGGAGTACTAATGCTATCAACAAACCATGGTGTTTCACAAATTGTTGACTACCACCAGTACTTTTCCAATCCCTATTTAAGCAACAGACCATGGTCAATGCTGCTTGAAAGGTTGATATGTATGAGTATGTGGTTAAAGTCACAGTTAATCGCCAACAAACACTGCTCAAATCCTCCAAAATAATGTCAAGAACGGTTTACAGCCAACAAGGATAATACTGAAAAATAGGAACTCCACATCAAACCCCCCCACCGTTTCACCATCAATAGCTGGTCATCTACCATCAAAGTAGGCTGGATCTCCAACTAAGTGTGAACACCAATGGCCTTTGACATTCAAACATGGCTACTGGAAAACGGCCGTACATACACCATCCAGCTATGTGGCTGGCTGTGTGCCCCTTGGCTGTTCGACTGGGGATGGTTGGTGGCCCACACTCATGTACAGTTGGTATATCCCCATATCAACTGTTCTTTCTTGTTGATTCTTATCCCCCATGACTAACCATTGACCATTGAGAATAACCAACCATCAATTCCCAACTCCATCAAGTCTTTGAGCCCAAACAACAGCGAGCCGCCTGGGGACCATGGATGAACATGGCAAGTCCTTCCACCACTCGGAACGTCACGCGAGCTGCGTCCAAGTTGCAGGGCCCGCCTCGATCTGAAAGACCACGTTGTGCTTCTTTCGGTTCGGATCTGGACCCGCGCTCTTAAAGCTCGCACCCACCTCAGCACCCAACGACCTTCCCGGCCTTGAAATGGGGAAGAAACACAGCACCACTTTCCGAGGTGGTCAAAACATGCGCCTGTCGCTGAGTCAAAAACCAAGAAGCAACAATAACAGGGAATAGAATGAATAATGAATGTTACTATAGGGAATACAAGGGTTCATGAATCTTGATAGAGGCTAGACACTGTTGAATGAATCTGCATGAATATAGGCCATACCAGTGGTTGATGATGGCAATAAGAGGGAAATGTATGGAATAGAATGCTTCATGATGGTTCACTGGACTGGTCAATATTTTGTGGGACTCACCTGCCGGAACCAACATGAACCAGTGGAGGAAACCGTATGCGAGGCACAACTCTGATGTTGGCGAAGCAATGATTTTGGAGTTCAGGTCATCTAGCACTACGGAGGCGCAACTTGGCTTAGTATCAGGTATCAATGATCTTGGGAAGGCCAACTAGGTATCAGGTACCAGGCCAATACCTACTATCAGCCAACTAATTCAACTAGGTATCAGGTATCAATGATTAACTAGGTATTAGGCATCAATGACCTTTGATCACTATGGATACCCTCTAAGAAACTTAGATGTTTTCTTGCTACAGATCACAATGTTAAATTGGTAAGCCAGTTCTGGATGGTGGATTGTCCATGCAACCAGGCTCATTTGCCAGAGAGTAAACCAAAATCATTATTGTGACTTTGCCAGTGACTTGGGGGTACACCATGGCTATGGAAAAAAAACAACTGTAAACCTGAAAGGAATCTGCAGCAGCCAAGAATCATCCAGTTTGGAGGATATCCAGTGGAATGGGTCATTCACAACAACCATCGGGAAACCATTGGCTCATCCACCAGTAAAGGTAAGTCATCATCCACCCACCGCTAAGGATAATCCATATATCATATAATCCATCATCCACTTACCATCAAGTCATGGAAGTAACTCATCATCCACCAACCAGAGAGGGTAAACCAAAATCTTCAACTCGATTTTTCCACGCAATTTCACCGCAACGATTTCCGCCCGCGGAGCTTTCAACGAGTGACGTTCACAGAGGTGCACAGCAACTTGAACTCGTTGGAGTCCAGGTATTGCTCCAGTTCCTGCGCCGCCAGGCCCAGGTTCTCCATGCGAACGCGCACGGGGCAGAAGATGGTGCCCTTGCGGTCGGTGCCCGTCCAAGGATACAGCGGATGCCACGACAGGATGGTGAAGAGCCAGGAGACCCCGGTGAAGGTGATCTCCTGTGCAGGGCATGTCGAAGCTGTTGGATGTAGTTTCTTCAGCTATGGTTATGGTTGGTTTATGCTTGCTAATGATGGATATAACAACTATACTGGTTGGTTTATGGTTGGTGTTTATGCTTGTGAATAGTGGTTAACAATGGCTTATTAGGAAGGGAAATCAACTAAATAGGGGATATACCAACTATACTGGTTGGTCTATTGCAGTAAATGGCTACTGTAATAAAATATGATGATTGGGGGTACTACTTATTTTATACTATTTTCAGACACACCCATGTCCTATCCAACTCACCCTTTTTGAAGCGTTGGAAGCTGCAACTGTGCTTCTGAAAGTCTCTCCAATCACTCTGTTCAACATGGCGATGGACTGTATGAACCTGTGGATACCTGTGGGGTCCCCTCCCAGGCCCGAATCCATGGTGAATCTTGCCAGTCAGAGCTACCCCATTGCCGTCCTTGTTGTCTGAAATATTCAAGCTTTCAGCCATGCCACTATTGGCCACATGCAGCACTAATCGGATGAGACCATCGTCACAAAGTCCAGCATTGGCGAGGTTGAAATTCACGCACGCCTGAGCGCTCAGACAAAGCCAAGTGGTTGGGCAAAATGTGTCGATGGATGAACAACACCAGTCAGCCGTTGTCAAACCACGAATTGGTAGCCGTCATCAACCACTACTAACCATCAATTAGTTGACCCTAAACTATGCGTGTTGACCCTACCTATGGGTCTTTCTCAAAATAGGGGTACCCCGAAATCATCCTTTATCGACGTTTGTAATTAATGATGAACCAACCATTTTATAGTTTGGCTCCCTATCAGAAACCACCACATACTGGTACCCTGCAATGGACAATATGTTTGGTAGGCATCATTGATGACACTTATGTGCTGTCAAGTGTCCTTTGACATCCGAAATATCCATATGGTGCTTTCTTAAAATGGGGGTACTCCCAAATCATCCTCTCTTAGCCATTTATGGTAAGAAACCATCCATTTTGCGGGTCCCCTATTTTGAGAAACCACAAGCACCTTTCACAAAGAAACAGATTCACATAGATTCACAAATCAACAACACATAAACCAGCAAACACAGGTTATCCATAAACTGCTGAGATTGGCATCACTTCAATTGGCAGTTCTGCTCACAGAACTTCGCTACGAACTTCGAGCCACGAAACTGCCACGGAGCCCTCTTCCAGAAATTCGCAGATCTTCTCGATAGACACTGCGTCCAGAGAATTGTTGCTGAGATCCAAACTCGAGATCATCCAAGTGACCTCACCGGCGGACTCGAACTGACTTAGTGACTAAGCAAAGGTGAAAAAAAAGAGGTTGCTACCTTGGCTTTGCACCTTGGAGTTTGGATCTTTTCTGCCTGCGCTTGCATGATTTTTTGGCGTAACAAATCCAAGCTGGGGCTGAGAGATCAGCTGTATATCTCCAAGTCACATTTCCTCTTCGTTTCTTCAGCTCGTGGCGCATGTACTTCAGCCACTGCAGCACATGTTCGCTCCCAATCTGCCAGCCAGACATGTGAACCACCAGTTGCCCGGTCTCCTTTTTCCAAGTGACCGAGTCCTCAGGGGGAGTTCAACAGCACGCTGATGGAGTAGATTTTCCGGTGGAAGCAGCGACACAAACGTGGTGATTTGCCCTGAAACACCGGGGAAAATAGATCTATGGCTCTCCCAGGACCCATGATTGAACCAGCAAATCGAACCATGTTAACCTCACCGTTTTTTCACCATGTTAGAATCCAACCAACAGTGATCCATGAAGTACAGGAATCATACTTAACCATTGAACCACAATCACCATGTCACCACCAGACTAGCATCAGTGATATTCACCCAACCAATACATCCATTGACATCAAGTGATTTCCATCAACTTCACCCATCCCCAACCATTCAAAACCCATTAACCCATCAACTTGATCCTTAAAGCACCAACTTCATGGTTAAAGCCTTGAGATCATCCCTGACATCCACCATCCATCAGTCATCCATGACATCCATGACATCCATCCATCCATCCATCCACCCATCCATCCCTGGAGGTCCTTCCAGTTGTACACGGGTTCCTCTGAGAACGCGGCCGCCAACTTCTGCGCCGTGCGATGCCTCTCCCGCTCCGCTGGCGTTGGGGCGCCGGCCCCGCGCCAGCCGCGACGTGTCGCGGCGCGGTGCCTTGCGAGGCGGAGCTTCCTCTTCAACGATGACCTCACAGAGCTGGTGGCATGACCCCACCAAGCGGCTGCAAGGGTTGCACCTTGGATTTTGGGAAAACAACAGGCCGTACAAGATCAATGCTTGCAACCTGCAAACTCGGACTGGGGGAAGATGACTGGCTGTAGGCATTTTGAACATGAGTGGGAGGCGTGCAATAGATGAGAAAGACACATTAAATCGTGAATTTGATCAACGGGTCGCCTCGACCTCATCGTCATCCTCTTGCTCTACTGACTCCCACACTCCTTGTAGTCGTTCAGGCTGCCGTTCGGGCTGGTCGGGACGCCGTTTAGGCTGTGGCCGCCGTTCAGGCTGCCGTTGCCGTTCCGGCACCCTCTGTGGCTCCTCTGGCTGCCCTTCATTCTCCCAGGCCAGCTGCCTGATGCTGATGCAGGAGGAAGTTCAAAATTCTCAAGACTCAGTCCATGATCAACCGCCGATGGTTGCAACCCATGCCATTACCATCCAACACCATGTGAAGGAGCAGAAAAACTTAGGCAACTATGGGGATAAGCCATGTGTTCCCGCCTGATCCTTTTCATGGCCCGAGTGGACGTGGCCTCCCTCAGAGGCTCAGGGGGCGGTGTGGGATGTGATCTCCGGCAGTTGGGTGGTGCCAACTGCTTGCCACAGTAGAAGCCGTGCTGTGGTGCCTCCTGGAGCAGGTAGCTCACATGACACCGCTTGCAGCAGAAGCCACCATAGTTTGGGCCTCCCACCGCATAGGGGCAGCCCTCTGTCGCACAGGCCAACATGGCGCCCAAGTGGCTGAACCGGTCTGAGAAGTTGCAGTTCAAGCTCGTTTGCATGTCATCGATTGCAGGTGGTTGATTGAAGCTCAAGTGGGAGTTGTTCCAAAGATGCTGGTGCGTATCAGTTTGGTTTGGCAAATACATCTGACTGTCCATTTTTTGGACTGACGCTCAAACGTCTCGGGAAGCGAAAGGACAACATAAGTGGCCATCTTGAGGGGGGAAGCCATCGAAAACCATCTCATAGCTTGGGGGTTGCTGATCCTGGGGGGAGGTTACCCTCAAAGCACCCGTGATCCGCAAATCAAAACATCAAAACCACCTCTTGATATAGGTGCTCTTGTTTGTGATATACCCCTATTCTCAATGCTTCTGAATCAGCGAGTGCGATTGATGTTCATGGATGACCAAGAAGCTAATTAGGTAAAAGTGTTTCCTAAAGGATGGAAACAATGATTCGCCATGACTAACCAACAACAATTGATGTTTGCCCATGATTGGTTCGTTATAGCCGTTATCATTTGACAACTTTGAGTTGGTGATTTACCGACATCATTAGTTCTATCATCAAACAGCATACCGTCGGTTGGTTCCAGTTGGTTCCAGCCATGCGCCAGTAGGCCAGCAGTCATGATTGCTTAACCATTCTTGGGTGACTATCTGGTAGCAGTAACAACCAACATCCTTAACAGCCACTATTGCTCTGAGATAGTCATCATGATGGAGGTTGACCGAAGCCATCAACTGACCACCATTCACCATCATTCACCGATTGTCTATACCCTTTTGTCCTGCTTGGTATCCCCTATCATTCAACCATCATTCAGCAAGAACTGACCATTCAATCATATCCATCATAGCTACCATCATTCGACCAACATCAACCAGCTGCTGCATGTCTGCCACGCACCCCTGCACAACTGGGAAGGGCATGGCAGCTTTGCCCAGGCCCCGCTCCTCGCAGGCCGGAACTTCTTCCACAATGGCCTGAAAGAGGAGCTGTTGGAGAGGTTTTTAGGGTTCTTGCGATTTTTTTGGGCGAAATTCTTCAGATGTTTGAAGATTTTCTTAGGGGGAAGCTCAAAACTTACGGCCCCCACCAAAACAAGATCAGTGCTTGCAACCTACGAGCATCTGCCATTGGGGAAAATGACATGCTGATGAAAAAAGGCATCTTGAACAAAGTATGATGGAAAAAACATGGTCAGATCCTGAACTTGATCAACTGGTCTTCTCCCCACCTGTGGTGCTTCAGGCTCCGGCAGCCGGTCTGGACGCCGTTTAGGCTCCGGCCGCCCGAAGAGCAGCCGCTGTTGCTGCCCTGCACTCTCTGCCAGCTGCCTGCGGGAGACAGTTCAAAATGTTGAACCGAGGGATCCATCGCCCACTTGTTTCAACATATCCAATGAACATGCAAAACCATGCGAAGCAGCAAGAAAACCAAGATCTCTCAGATGTGTTCAGTCACGCGCCTTATCTTTTTCATCACATTCTTGGAAGTCGCCTCCCTAAGGGGCTCCGCAGGGGGTGTTGGATCCGATCTCCGGCAGTTCGGTGGTGCGAACTGCATGCGGCAATAGTTGCCATGCTGTGGTGCCTTCTGGAATAGGTGGCTCACGTGGCACCACTTGCAGCAAAAGCCACCGTAGTTTGGGCCTCCCACCGCATAAGGGCAGCCCTCTGTCGCACAGGCCAACATGGCGCCCAAGTGACACTGCTGAACTGGTCTGAGCAGTTGGAGTTCAAGCTCGTTTGCATGTCATCGACGGTAGGTGGCTGATTGAAGCTCAAGGGTGAGTTTGTCATCAAAGATGTATGGTTGCTTGAAGCTCAACACTTCGCGAGGCGTTGCAAAGATGCTGGTGCGTGTCAGTTTGCTTTGGCAAATACATCTGTCTGACTGTCCATTTTTTTTGACCGATGCTTAAACGTCTCGGGAAGCAAATTGGCCCACAAAAGCGGGCATCTTGAGGGGAAATCATGCGGAACCGTCCAATAGCTTCCATGTCCTTCCATCAAACAGCATAGTGCCGTTGATTGCAGCAATCCACCATTCTAACTATAGTCATGAGTAGTGAAGCATTCTTAGTTGGCTATACGCTATACTCATGACAGTAGTTGGGCCACATCGTGACCATTGTGGAAAAAGATCAACCAACATCCTTAGCAGCCATAATTGCTCTGATATAGCACACATGATTGAGGTTGCCAAATGCTCGTTATCCATGGTTTTATGGGCCATCAAATAACCACCATTTACCAATATATATCAGCTGTTATCGAACATCACGAAACCAGCTGGTCAATCTAATTAAAAATCATGATTGCTGTATATTATCAACTGATTATTCAGATTTATTCCTGATTCTGACCACCACATTCAATAGTGTTTATCGCATGACTTTGGGGTCAATACCCTGTACCACTGTTGTACCATTATTAATCATTGTATTCTATGTTGTTGTTGGTTCTTATCCCCACTGGAACCCATAGTCCTATGGGTGTTTCTCAAGCCATCGGGGTACCACTAAATCATTCTTTATTCACTATTCTTCATACCAACCAGTTTAGGGGTTCCCAATGGCCTGAGAAACCACCACGACTACGACTAGCAGTTGTTTAACCATTTTTGTTGGTGATTGTCCTCAATGAGCCTTTTTTATCAACAATAATATAGATCATCCTTATGGACTAATAGTGATTATAAAATCTATTAATCTCTAGGAACCAACAATGATTATCCCCCATTTTTGGCGATTCGCCATTCTAATCCCCTGTAAAACAATATGGCTATGGGTCAAAATCCGGCACCCATGGTTCCCCTATCATTAAGCATTGTGTTCCCTATGAAACTGTTGGTGGTAAAATGGTTAATTCAGCATTATAGGGATCATGGTTGTTGATCATCCCCAGCTATCATTCACCAGCTGCGTGTTACCACACTGCCCGGTGCACCGCTAGACCCCGGCGCTAAACCACGCGCTAAATGCGCTGCTGCACGGGTCACCGCCACAGCAGCTTTGACGGAGATGACTTCCACCAAGGAACGCTGCCTCAGGGTCTTGCGGCGATTGCTGAAGCACCAGGGTTGATAGTAATCTTACGCGCAAACACCCCAGTTCGCCCACAGGGCGAACAGGGGGGTTTGCGTGTAATAGTTTATGGTTTATAGTTTTAGGGTTTTAGGGTTTATGGTTTTAGGGTTTTAGGGTTTATGGTTTCAAGATTTTATGTTTTTCTTAAGGTTTTTAGGTTTTTTGGCTTTACGGTTTAGCTCTTTAGGCTTTATGGTTTAGGGGTTTAGAGTTTACGGTTTTAGGTTTTTAGGGGTTTGGGGTTGTATGTCTCCAGAATGCAAGCAAGACACAGGTCAAGGACCTGCGCGCACCATCAAGATACGCTTCATGTCACACATGTGCCTTTTGTGCTGTAAAAACCATTTTTTTTTGACGTTCCAGGACGCTGACGACAGAGGCGCGGGCAAACTGGGGTGTTTGCCCGATTCTTACTCGTCGTGAATTGATGGCTAGTTGATGGGTTGGTTGGTTGATGGTTAATTGATGGTTGTTGACTAAGATCTTACCATGGTTGATTGATGGGTAGTTGGCGGGTAATAAAGATGATTGGTACAATTACTATAATTGATGGGTTGTTGATGGATGATGGTTGAACCATGGTTACTATAGTTGATGGAACCAGGGTTGATAGTAATCTTACTAGTTCTTCCACCTTGATTAGTTATAAGTACCATAGTAAGGGTATAAATACTATACCTTGCTATACCCTTAAGGGTATAAATACTATAACTGCCATAGTTGATTGCTGAACATCTTACTAGTTTTGCTTAACCAACAATGATGCATTGATGGCGAGTTGATGGCTAAGTAGAAAGATGCTTGGTTCGTTGATGTTTAATTGATGGTTGTTGACTAAGATCTTACCATGGTTGATTGATGGGTAGTTGGTGGGTAATGAAGATGATTGGTATAATTACTACAATTGATGGGTTGTTGATGGTTGATGGTTGAACCATGGTTGCTATAATTGATGGAACCAGGGTTGATAGTAATCTTACTAGTTCTTCCATCTTGATTAGTTATAAGTAGTATAGTAAGGGTATAAATACTATACCTTGCTATACCCTTGAGGGTATAAATACTATAACTGCCATAGTTGATTGCTGAACATCTTACTAGTTTTGCTTAACCAACAATGATGCATTGATGGCTAGTTGATGGCTAAGTAGAAAGATGCTTGGTTCGTTGATGTTTAAGTGATGGTTGTTGACTAAGATCTTACCATGGTTGATTGATGGGTAGTTGGTGGGTAATAAAGATGATTGGCATAATTACTACAATTGATGGGTTGTTGATGGTTGATGGTTGAACCATGATTACTATAATTGACGGGTATTTAATGGCTACAGGGTTAAAATGGGTGATTAATGGTGGGTTGATGGTTGATGCTTCAAAAGCGGTTAGTTGCAAGGGATTCACCAGTGGATTTATGGTGGTAATCGAATCGCTAGGCAGTCAAACAACCAACCACTGCTCATGCCTTATAGCCGTCAATAATAATGAATAGCCATCATTGAACATGGTCGCTTGCTAAGTGAAAAGGTTGGTAATCAAGAACAATCTGAAATGCACATTTCAGGATCATTCACAATTAGTTTAAATGTGTTATTTTCACATTTGTAATCACCAACGAACCATCACGGATCAACAATCAACTAACCATTTTCACCATCATTAATCATCAGTTAACCAGCATGAGCAACCCACTTGATTCTGCTCGTTTCTTCACGGCTAATCAGGCTACCCGCCACAAAAGCTCATGATCTTTTTGGTACCCACTGTCCGACTCTTACGAACCGCCGTTGAAAAGAATCATATCATCCCTTGTCAAACCAACATTGTTGTAACATCCCTTTCACTAACATTTACTATAATTGCGCATGCCCTCTGCGCTTGCTTCCTGCTCCTGGAAGGAACTACTGTAACAGCAAATGATGTGGGCTGAACCACCATAATCGATAGGAAAACCATTCAAACCTGGTCGTTCAGCCCGCATCATTTGCTGCTGGGAACTGACCCAGTGACCAACCAACTAACCAACCAATTTGATCAACTAAGCTGGGCTGGTCACCGTGATCCGAACGAACGACGCTAGCTATTGACCAACCAACCTACCACCAAGCCAACCAGCCAGTCCTCCCGAACCATTCCTCACCATCCCTAAGCATCCGTAACCTCAACAAACCAACCTGGCCCTGGCCCTGGCCCTGGCCCTGGCCCTGGCCCTGGCTTCCGTCGACGATTCGGGTTGCATTTCGAAGCTCTGTGCCAGTGCAGCTGCCAGGGCATCATCGATGCCTGCGAGGCTGGGAGCCTCGAAAGTGGCCCTGGTGATGCTCAATGATGCTTAGTGATGGTTATGGTTGATTAGAACATGTTCATATCTTAATCTATGATATAGAAAATCCATCAACTACTGTTGTTGTTGTTGTTGTTGTTGTTGTTGTTGTTGTTGTTGTTGTTGTTGTTGCTGTTGTTGTCGAAATGATTATGTTGGGCAGGACCAGTCCGATGGATCAGGAAATCAATCGGCACGTCAGTGTTCGCTCAGCTGGAGAACTCTTTCGACTCAGGTCTTGAGCCGTCATTTTCAGCATGTCTTGCCAACAACATGTGTGCAGATTGATTAAATCACGAATATGAAGCTAACTAGTAGTTGTTTACCAACGTGATTTGTCGTCTCCATCATCACCATGGGTTTCTGAATCCGTATTTCATGAATCAAGAGTCTTGACCACTAATGATGGTCATGACTATCAGTTATGAACAAAAATGGTTAGTAGTTGGTATAGCGGTCGCGATTCGAGAGACTACAACGATGGTGTTCAGAAGCGATGTCAACTTCGGGAGCTACTACCGGCCTGGGTATCAGCATCTCCCCACCTGGGTATCAGCATCTCCCCACCTGGGTATCAGCATCTCCCCACGGATTTGTCGGTTACCAGTAAAGGTCATTTGGTGGCAATGCCAAATGATAACAAAAACGGTTAATTAACAAATATGGTTAACTAATCATACCAATAATGGTTCACTAATATGTTACCCGTCAACTAACGGTAAACTAATGACCAGTCAACTTAGTGGTATTATCAGTGATTACTACCAGTCAACTAATAATCGACAACTGTTAAGTCATTAGTGGTAATTACATGTAATTACAATAGTGGTTCTCATTGGATAATGGTTACTTACCATGTATCATCATTTGCACACATACCCATCATCCAATGTCTGCAACTGCACTACCTTTGAAGAAGCCTAGCTTCGCAAAAGGCCAACGGTAGCACTGGTTGTTAGAAAGTCCATCTTGAAAGCCAGGTGCTTAATGATTTTTTAACTTCGAGGTCCCGAAGTCTCACACAACCTCACCCAGTTTGCCCCATTGAACCAGCTCATCTCCCTCCAAAATATCCTTCGAACTCGCGGAGTGTGCACCCTCATGGCTCCATGGCGGCCTGCCGGTGTCTGGTTGCTGCCCACCAGTAACAGAGTGCTCTGTACGTAGTTGGTGGTCTTGATGGGTGCCGCGAACCTCACAGTCCTCACTGGAGCGCTGAAGCTCCGATCAACGTCTGGAAGTCTGGAACTACAGCACTGGAAGCCCACAGATGAGTGGGCACCCACAATGAGTGGGCACTTATCATTCAGCACTGGAAGCCCACTGGAAGCCCACTGTGGGTAATCAGCCCACAGATTGATAAACTGAAGCACTCACAAATACTGTTAGCACTTGGAAACAAACTCAGAAAAAACCAAGCAATGATACAATGAGCACTGGTCGGACCGGTCGTTGTTTCACAGGTCGGTGATCGTATTGCATCATCTCCAAGCCATCTGTAGAACACAGCTGAGCCAAGTGTCAGATCGAAGGAAACCATAATTAAGTGAGATATAGTTATCCCTTTAGATCACCAGGGGGGTAACCACCTCCCAATGGTTAGATCACCCTCATGGCAACCGTTGAGCAGTAAGCAACATCTGACATCGAAAATGCAGATCCATCCGAACTGTCCTCAAGCAAACCATCTATATGCTACATAAAGTTTGGGAAAAAGCTTCATAGAATCATCAACCCAACATTGCCATATCCACATGCCATATCCATATCCATTGCCATATCCATATGCCATACAGAATCATCAACCCAACATTGCCATTCCAAGTTTCAAAGTCGTACTGGTGCTGGTGCTGCTGGTGCTTGTGAAGCTGCTACTGGTGCTAGTCCTGGTGGCGTCGGAAACCTGGAAGATCATAAGGCCACCAACAATTCATAACCAGTTTTTCAATATTTTTTTTACCATGAACAAATATGTTGTTAATAACCATTAACTATTAATAAACTGGTAATAATATTGAGAATAGGATTATTGTTAATGGTTATTACTTGTTAATTCTTCATACGGATTATAAATAATTGAAAACTATTGAAGACTAATAATCTTGTAATCATTGTGGATCAATAGCAATGCTCATAACACGTTATTATCATATTAAATGGAGCATTTGTGGATTTGCTGTTATTGATCTGTTTGGAATCAACCATCAACCTCTACGAATATGGATTTACTGGATTTATATCCTTTATGATTATGAAGGATGAAGGTAAATGGATGCCAATGGTGTGTAATGGCAAATGATGGTGAAAAATAAACAAACAAGCAAAAACCTGCGGTGTTACATGGGTTAGGCCGGTGCATTGCTACTGTACAGTTGCTGTGGCAGCTGAGACTTGCTTCCGCCTTCGCTTTGTGAGTGGTCGGAAATTGTTGGCACAGCATATGCTTGGAACCAAATTGCCTCCACAATATCGGCCGCACTGAGCTGGTAAAGTGTACTTGCTCACAATGATGGTGAGTCGTTGCCAAGTATGGTCCATCTGATTAATCTTATGGAAAGTGATGTTTGATAATCGTCCCGAATAATTCATCCTGGTTATATAATCATAATGAGGGTGTTAAACACCAACAAAACATTAGCGTTCAAGATGGCAGGGCGGCGATAACAAGCTGATTCATAAAGACTAGTCCTTAGGGGATAACAACCAGCAAAAACCATCAAGTACCGTACATGCTGGTTGGCAGCTTTAACTATTCCCCGAAACATGCTTCTCCAATTGCTCAAGATTCCAGGATAGTCTCTGATTGCTGGATAGTTTCTGTTGCTGGATGTGTGGTGGCTTCATGGTACCAACCGTGCTTGTTGTATCCATGGTGGCAACTGAAGTAGTCATAAGCTCCGGCACCAAGTGGGGCTCTGGGGGCACCACCATCCGTGCCAAGCGTCGTCCGAGTTTTGCTGGTGCTGCTGATGCTCTTGGTGCTGGTGCTGGTGGTGGATGATGTTCCCGTGGTACTGGATGTCCTGACCGCGATGGTGAAGCACATTAGAATCATTAGACAAGGAGATGGAAATCCGCCACTAGACCTATCACGTCCTATTGCTAGCATATGGCACATCAGTTGTCAGGTGGATTATTAAGATTCGATAGATAATGCACTAGGAGACAAGTTGATTATATATCTCCAACCCAAGTGTATGATATTGTGACAGCATTCAACAGCCAAGTTGGGTGATTTGACCACCACACGAGGTTGGCAGTTGATCTGTGTTTTTTGGCTGGTCGAACAAGAATCATTTTTAAATGATCCCATTGAAAGCCCTGGTTCTCGTCTGCTTTCTCATCGCTCATTCCACAGACTTAACCACCTTCACATATGAGAACTGCAACATCTGCTTTTTGGGGCTGCAATCATCCGATAGTGCGTGCACACATGCTCGTAAGCACCCATGCACTCAGTTTGGGCTAGCATGCACAAAGTGGCCAAGCAACCCAGTGATGGGACCCCTTGTTGTAAATATGTTGTATGTAACTTGTCTTTTATATCTGATGCTAGCGTACCCTGTATCTGCATAGTATGGTGAATGCTGTCCACTATCAAGAACGTTTTATCTGTCCACAAATGGCGTAGCGACAATTTGTTCCTGGTCTCTCTCTGACCGCTTCAAGTCTTCAGCAGCCAAGCCATGGCCATGACATGCCATGCCGTGGTAAGGATGTGGCAGCTGGTTGGAGGGGATTGCCTCAGGGGCAGCTAAAGCCAGGCCCAGCACATGCCAGGCCGTGGTAAGGATGTGGCAGCTGGTTGGAGGGGATTGCCTCAGGGGCAGCTCCACCCAAGTCACTGACAGAGAGTAGCAACGGGTAGCACCATGCCCCATCTTTGTGGTAAAAATGTCTTCAAATAACAAAAGTACAACCCTAGGTTGGCACCTATTCATGAAAGCGTATCTTTGTAGCACCATATATATAACTACCATGTTGACATGATAGGATGCCTTCAAATTGGCTCATCGACCAAAGGTCCTTGTTCAGCTTCCAGCTGTTGCGGTTGTGGGATGGCTACGCTTACATTCAGTTGTGATCCGTTCGCCAAGCTGCTCACTTAAGGGAGAACCAAGTTTCAAATTGTGGTTGTGAACATCCCGACTGTGGTGCCTTCACCACTGGTGGTTTCTCACAATAGGGGACCCCCCAAATCTTCCAGTTGATAAACCATTTGTAGTATGAAGCAACCATTTGTAGTAATAACCAACCATACTGGCTGATCAACCTAGTAGTAATCATCCATATACCTAGAACATCAAAGTATGCAAAATAATCGCTCGAAGTTTAAACAACCATAATTTTAGTTTTTTCTCTGGATTTTCGCTGTTTGGGAAAATTATTGCCGTTTCGTGTTGAGACCTGGTTTGGAATGTTTGGATTGCCCGGGCATCGCCGCGCAATTTGCCAACGCAAGCAATCCATCATTGATTGCTGACATGTGCAAACATTGATGCGGAAGCAACGCCAATGGAGCATTCTCCCCTATGAATCAATATTAAGCCTTCTGCTCATCCTGGGATAGCATGATTTATATATTCCATCAACTATGATCAAGTACATATGTCTTTATTCTCAATGCCAAATGCAACACTTTGTTCCATCTTTCTTACTTTGATTTTTGGTACTCGCTGGGCCTTTGCTGGCATGTTTGCTGGATCAGCTTTTCCACCCACAAGCATTTCTGTAGCTAAAGCCACGCTCCCTTATTTGGAGTAAATCAGGCACAAAGGCATCAGCAGGGACCCCACCTGGCCGTTTAGCAAAATTTTGGTTGGGACAGCAACCCAGGAATTTCATTGGAAATACCCTCAAAAACATTACGTTTTTTGGAGGGGAAATTACGCTTTTTGGACGGAGAATTACGTTTTTTCGACGGAAAATTACGCCGTTTCAATTTTCAGATTTGTCAATCATGTTTTTTTGTTTTTTTCAAAGTGGATCTTTCAACAAAGGAGCAATAATGACCAATTGTAATCCAATACCAACCGTTAGGATCGGTTAGGATGGATTAAATATGACTCAGTGGTGTATCGCCCAATACAGTAGAGACGGGCCCCATTCTAACACTTGATTATGGTATGATATGTAATGATGTGTAATGAAATGTCTTTTTTGGATATTTAAATAGCAGGTGACGATTGACGATGGTTGATGATATGTGAGGAACATATTTGATGATAATGTGATGATTTGCTGTAATATGTGATGATATGCGATGATATGTCATGATACATGTCATGATGTGATGTTGTCTTATGATATGTCATGAAATGTCATGATACGTGATGATATGTCATGGTATGTGATGATAACATCTGATAGATCAATATTTATCAAGAATCGCTCGAGAGCATAAATTATCGCTCGCAATGAAAATAAAGCGTTTTTTTCTGAAAGAGCATAAATTTTGCAGCTGTTCGATGATCCAGGTATATTTTGAGAAACACCCATATGTTCAATGTTTACAAGAGGTCACCCGGGGCTGGTTCAAATAATCAGCGATTCAAAGGTTGGGAATTCTCTGGCCACAATGACCTTCCGCATGTAAAGTCACATGAGCTGCAGCCGTTCGATTTTCTGAGGCTTCCCTGCAATAAAATGTGATCATGAAGCAGGAATACCATAAGCAGGCAAGCAGGTAACCAAACACGACCCAAGTCCCGCCAATGTGACTCGCACAAGCCAACAGTTCCAAAATTCGGAAGTCAGCCCATCCTTGTGACCGTTGAGCTGGAGGTCGTACTGCTGGTCGCCGTCTCAGTGCTTGTGCTGCTGCTACTGCTGCTGGAACTGCTACTGGTCACGGTGCTGGATGTGGTGCTTGTACTGCTCACCGTGATGCTACTTGATGTTGATGTAGTCCTGCGCGGCTGCTGGCAACTTCACATGTGATTGTCACACTTGACGGGCAAGGAACTTTAATGAACAACCCCACGTTGCTGGGGACTAGAAAACAAACCGGGTAACGGGTTCCAAGCTGTACTGAATGTTTTGCTCCGCTAGATAGAGCAGTCAACTCAACCAGGAAGTCATGGAAAGTGGATTCCCAGAAGTAGAGAATCTGTCAGATACGGCCATTTGGATCTATTTGGGAGTTTTAGCTTCAATTGAGTCGTGGAAACAATGCAATTTTGGGGGTATGTAAACAGTTTTGATCCACACCTGTGTTGAAGGGGGTAAATCGACGCAAAGTGGTTGTTCTTCACTCCAAGCTAGCTCTTGAGGCTTCTTGAAAGAGATCATGTGGGACATGCCCGCTAAAATTAGCTGAAAATGCAAGCCTGACAACCTTTTCAAAACATCATGAACTTAAGCCAGTACTGCATGTATATATGTAATTACTGTATATATAAATATGTGTGATTCGCTGGCATATGACTGTGAGTGCCCACAGATCCAACTGTGACCTCCTTCAACAAAATGTTGT
Organism: Symbiodinium kawagutii; assembly: GCA_009767595.1. Lineage (NCBI taxonomy): Eukaryota > Dinophyceae > Suessiales > Symbiodiniaceae > Symbiodinium > Symbiodinium kawagutii. The sequence continues at coordinate 332,920 of VSDK01029406.1, read as the reverse complement.
TCACCTATTACGTAGGTTTGTCATGGATATCAAATCAAATGAAGATATATAACCATATTGGAATCATCTCCGACGATCTTCCAATATGGAGACTTGCAACGCTGTGCCGTTATCCCCTCAGCATTCATCTGCCAGCGGGCAGGCCTCGTATGTGTTGTAGAGGACGTGGAGCTTGAGGTGTGGGAGGTGATGCTAGCAGTCGTTGAGGTGGAAGTCATCGTGGTAGTGGATGTGCCAGTGATGGTACCTGGAAGAAGTGTGAGCTATGGAAAAGCAGGGCCAAAAGTCCATGGTGGGAAGCCCGGCGAAATCGAAACAGTGGTGGGTCAACCAGGGGAAATCATTGGATGGGGAAACCAGCAGCGAAATTGGAGGTAAACTGCCAGGGTACCTACTTGTATTCACCACACTTCCCACAATGTCCCAAACAGTTGAGGACAGCATGAGGGCCCGTGGTTCAAAAACACTTCTGTGGATGAGTTGTCCTGGAATCTTAAGTGTAGAGTTGCTTGCTTCGACAGATGCAAGAAAATCCCCAAGATTAGGCCTCCGGAAAACCATATCGTGAATATCCATGCATAGTGACTGGGGGATGGTTCAAATTAGGAGACTGGATGAGAAGAGCTGGTTGGCATTTTGAGGGTCATATAATCCCATTTGTTGCCTGTTCTCCACGCTTAGTTCACCATGAACCAGCAACTGTTAATCAACCATGGCTTGAGAAACCATCTTATTCCACCGCACCATTCCCAGCCGTTTGAACTGCCATCCAGGGAACTGTAGGTGGTGTCCGTGCTCGACGTGCTGGTGAAGGTGGTGCTATATGTAGTGCTGGTCATCGTTTGCCTCACTGGTGCTTGAGTGCTTGGGATTCTGAAGTATGGTGATGAACCATGATTCACCACTGGCCATATTTTACCCCTCTTGAATTATGAACAATGTCTGATTTACCATTATGCATCGACTAATCGTGGCGATTCTCAAACATGGTTCAACAACCATATCGACTGCGACACCTGGAACCAGTGGAGTAGAACACCAACAATCAAAGACCAAACCAAGTGCTACAGGTTGACCACTGCCATGGATCATAGGGCCTGCCGCCTACCGCTGAGCCATGCCCTTGGACCTGGTGATGGCCGGCCGTAAGCAAAGTTTGATCAGTCTCACTAGCATCATGGAAGATTACTACCCTAGGAAGACCAACCATGTGGGCCAGTGGACCAAAAAACATAATTTTTGCATGATGGGCCGATGGGCCTATAACTATCTCCACAATCTCCAGAAAACAATCCCACCAAACTTTGGAGGATCAACACCCGGAGGAGTGTGAGACCCACCAAACTGTTGGAAACCTCCAGGTGTTCTCCTTGAAGTCTGCACTTGAGAGGCAACTTTTCATGGCAATCAAAGCACCACCATGGCAAGATGAGTTGTCTATTGCTGCCTGGTGCTTCCTGCTGGTCCGGCCATGTAGTTGCAGGTCGATATGAACCAACCGGAAAAATGGGTCGGTGAACCTCTCAACAAAGACTATATAGTTTGCTTATTTATGGGATGTTCTCCAGTGGTACAGGGTAGTCACCACAGCCATGGGCCATGCTACTGATACACATCTCAGTGTTTTTCCACCAGTAGGCTGCTGATGTCCCATCAAAAATGAGCCGTATACCTTGGATCTCTCAGTAACAATTGATTTCTTCAACCTCTTTAGTTCCAGCATGAAGCCAGACTGAACGGCATAAAAGCAGGACCACAACCATGGAAGGCACTCAATCCTCCATGGCGTGGATGAAACAGGGACTTTGACACAGCCCCATGCCAGGTAAGGGAAGAGTTGGCACACACACTGTGCGTTATGAACAGCTGCGGACCCAGACTGAAAATCCATGCAGTACTACCCCAGATTTCGAGCCTTAAACTTAAACCATTGCACAGAACAAATACTACAACATTCCAGCAGTGCAACCCATTTTTTACTAGATCAACACAGATAAACACGGGAAATGTTGGCACAATTCCGAACCTTAATGATATTTGTAAATATCAAACGTATGGGTTTCTCAAAACAGGGGACCCCCCGAAATCATCCAATACTAGTACGTACTTGAGAGTCGCAAGCCAACCAATTTTAGGGTATCCCTATTTGAACAACCCCCACATCAAGATCAGCGTTCTGATGCCCCAAACATCACCGAGTCCCAGCGGCGTTGTGACGGTACTACTGGTCCCCGTGCTCGTGGTTCCAGTGCTGCTGACCGTACTGCTTCGAGTCCTCGAATGCTGGGCCGACAGTGATCTAAACGGTGGATCTATGGCTACCCATGGCGCTGCAAACCCATGGTTGTTAGGGAACCTGGGAGATTCCAAGGGAATCAACAAGTGTTTTGGCAGATCATACGGCGTCAAGACATGTCAGGAGTTTTGTCTCTTGCAGTGCTGGGATCCTTGTCTCATCGACTCTTTTGGGTGATGTTTCATGCAAGACCCACATGGCTTTTGATTGGTCAATTGAAATCCTGAATCGTATGCTTACCGAAACAAAAACAGATCCAAAACTAAAACCTTTGTCATGCAGTTAAGATCTCGAGCCGAAACACCAAGAAACTATGCTGTTGAGGGGTGAATATTCATCATTTTTCCATATTCCATGCCATTCTATGTGTGTGGATGTGCCCTGTGCAATCAGTGGCTCAAACATCACAGAATGGCCAACGGATCAACCAAACAACGCTGCGACCAAGCAAGCAACCAGCTAGCTACATCCCTGGTTCCTTGGTTACCAACCAAGCAACCGAGCGCCCTACCAGCACCGAGCCATTAGCTTCCAAGTTTCTGAGTGGTGACGGTGATGGTGGTGACGGTCACGGTCGTGGCGGTGATGGTTGTCGTGGTCACAGACTGAGGTGGCAGGTTGGTTTCGGCCCAAAACAGCATGTCTCTAGATTCGCTGATTGTGCGGAAACGATCTGCCAACAACATTGCTGGTGGTGACTAAGTGGCCATCGACATTGTTTTGGTATATTGGTTTGTGACAACATTGGTGAATACATGCCAATGTGGATACTAGTGACACAAAGCCAATGGTCTTAGTCAGTCCCAGCTATCATCGAAGCGGCTGGTGGTACATCAAGGTCCCGGAAAACATGCGACGGGCCATCCTTGAAGCCTCAAACGAGACAACCAACAGACCACCAGTCATGACCCTGATGAGGCTGTCAGTTGCTCCCACAATCTTCCAACCAACGAAGTCTGATGAGGCACGATGACTCGAGATGCAGTCAGTTGAGAGCTCATGAGCTGACCAACTCGGTGTGTGAGGCCGCCTGTTCTGCTTGGTTGATCACTGGGTTCTCGGCAGAAACGTGACCCAGCCATGCAACAAGGGTCATCCCTGGCGCCAGGCGACTGTTGCAGTCGTGGTATCAGGTGCCACATAGCAATCATCCACACCGTCGTAGTTGGCATCTGGACCACCAATGGGTTCAGGACACTCCTGGTGCACAAGGCTTCTCTCATGGCAGAAACGAGGAGGGACAACAAGCTACTTGCGTATAGTTGGTGTTCAGTGATTCAGTGAAAATCAGCTATGCTTGTAGTCTCAGTGACCGTTGGACACCAGTGGTCCCATACTTGATCCCTACTTGATGTGCTGCATAGTGGATGGATGTCAGTAGCTCGTCAAAAGGAACACATTGACAATGTTGGCAATGATTCAATGATTGATGGCCTAATCATGCGTAGCAAATCATGTTTAACAACGAAAAATGTAGGAAACATAAATCTAAGATGCATCCATTCACCAAAGGATGATCAAATCTAACCATGATTTCACCAAAAGATGCTCACATGATGCAGAAATGTGTCGAACTACATCAGGACTTGGCCGTTTGCCCTCACGGTCACAGAAAGGATCATTCACTTCCATTGATCAACATGGAACCAACACCACGAAACCATCATTCAACCATCAGTAAACCATCATTCACCACCAATTTCACCACCAATTTCACCATCAATTTCACCATCACAAAACCTCACATCTCGTCATAGAACCATATTGAACCATTGAACCATTGAACCACCATCATCAACCGAGCAATCAACCCACCAATTAACCCTGGTTCATGCTTAGCCACCATGGTTCACCCATCGTTTTGCACCACCCGTTGTGACTCACCCACCGTGACTCACCATGCCATGGCCATGGCCTCACAAGGCGTGGCCTTGCCCCGCAGCGGTCCTGTGAGTCGAAAGGTACGTTCGAAGCCTCCAAGACTCCACTGCCGCAGGCGCAGCACACCTGGCGCTGCGACCCAACGATGGGAACGACCAACCATGGGATGGTGGAGGATGATGGCGAAGCACCATGAACCATGGGTAAGTGGTGGTTTAATGATGGTTGAATGATGTTGGTTTGATGATGTTGGTTTGATGATGTTGGTTTGATGATGTTGGTTGATGATGTTGGTTTAACAAGCATGGGATGGTTAACGATAAATAGTGATGGTTGACAACCATGATGCCTAACAAACGATTTATGGAGCATCGATGGCCACCATGAAGCAATGGTTTGTCGCTATGTGATGGCGGATCAATGGTTGACAGTGAACAATAAAAAAATAGCGGCTAACCATGGGATGGTTACTGGTTCATAGTGGTGGTTGATGATGGTTAGCATAATAATGCTGAAGAACACAATGGTGGTTTATAATCAATGATGGTTTTCCATGAATGGACCATGAGTGTCAAATGATGGTCAACAACCACGATGATCATAAATGATACCAGTCCATGATGGCTAACCATGGTTTATGTCATTGAATACAAATTAGTAGGTAATTAATCAATCGTAATGTTGATACTCAATGAATAATAATTGTTAATAACACGATGATGTTGAATAATCAATGATGGCTAATCATGGGATGATACATGATTGATAATGGTGTTTGCAATCAATGAAGGTGGTTTATAATGGGAGTCATTCATGGTAAACTAATGCTGGTTAATGAACAGTTTGCTGATGGTGATGAGCAACCATTTGGGTGTTTCTCAAGTCATAGGGGACCCACCACTTATCATGCTTTGTATAAATCATTTATAGTAGCAAACCACCCATAGAGGTCAAACATCAACAACCATCACTAACCATCATTATTCAACCATCGATAATGATCAACAACAACCATCATTGTCAACTGCAACGATCATTAACCATCACTATTCAACCATCAATACTTAGTCATCAACAAACATCATTATCAACTATCATTAACCATCTTTCACCATCATCATCAGCCATCCCTTCGCCTGCGTTGCATCAAAGCCATCGTTGGCGTAGTCCTGGAGTCCGCAAGCTGCAACCAGCCATGGTGAACAGCGGTGGATAGATGCGGTGAACGGTGAATCAGGGTGAACAATGGTGGCTTATTGATGGTGTATGATTATGAATAGTGGTTACTGATCCATGTATGAGCTATTTGTAATCCATTGATGAGCTATTTAATTCTCAGTTTATGCTTAATTTATGCTTTTTTGATGGGTAGTTGGTGGCTAATTGATGATCAATTGATGGATCAGGCTGGTCAGACTGATGGCTTGCCATGGGCTAATGGTGAGTTGATACTAATTCCTTGTATAATGATTTTGAATCATGATGAACGGTGGTTGACAGCAATGGCTGCTAGTGGTCACGCATTTGTGCTTACTATCATTTAATTATGCTTCATCTATGCTTCATCCTGGTATTGTTTCACACTATTGACAATTACATAGAGGACAATAAACAACCACAGCAGCTGCTGCAACTACTACTGATGCTACTGGAACTTCTAAGCCGATCACCTTCGAACCAGCAGCCACCAAGCAGCAGCAGCGTCGGTCCGAGAAGGAGCCCCAAGTGCTGAGCCAGCCGCTGGCATAGTTCCCTGCCGCTGGGCTGATAGTGGGTGCTCCAGTGCTGCTTATGAATAACGAACGATTTATAAGCTTATTAGCTATGGTTAATGACTAATGGCTACTTAAGGTTAACTTACGATTACTGAATGATGAGTTACTCTGTGGCTAATTAGTCATTGCCAGACGGTTACTCAATTGCTAGTGAGCTGCTAGTGGTCGCTTGATGCTTGCTTTGTGTCCAATTGTCGGTTAACTGTCGATACTCAACGGCCTTGGTTGAATCATGGCTGATCTAGCACTGTAGTGGCACCTTGCCCTTTATAGTAAGGGTCACTTCTCCCGGTACAGCCGTGAACACCCCGAAATGCTGGGTCAATATGAACCAACCAGCAGCCATGGGTCTGCCGGCAGACAGGTTTTTTATCATTCATGGGCTCACCAGAGGTAGATTCCCTCCAATTCGTAGCTGGAACAAGGAGGAACGATTGAAACACAACTTGCTACTCACAACAATAAAAGTTCATTCACATCATTCACTACTTTCCTATCCCAACCATTGAAAACTCACTCACTTGCCATGACCGGTAGCGCAACGGCGCTAAGGCGCCTGTGGATGTACACCAGTTGTAGCTTTCGTAGATGCCTCGGCACAGCTCGTGACCCCCCGGCAGCTGGGGCCACCGAACGGTCGCGCTGCACGGCTCCAAGGCACTGCATGACGCGTCGTAGGAGTCCCGCCAGCCACGAATGGTGTCCTGACCACGCGCAGGGCATGGCATTGGATGGGTCAAGCTATAGGGAAGCCGTTGGTTTAGCCCACTTTTATGGTGAGAAAGCTGCAGATTTAGAAAGAGTTGGTGAGTGCTAGTGGTATGTAGCGGTTGAAGTTCGATGAAATATAAACCTAGATCCTATATTCTGAATGGTAACCAGGTGTTACCAGCTGCTAGTTGTAGCAAGACCATTGGTCGACCCACTCCCAACTACATGGATTCGTCCACTAAAACCAAAGGTTTAGCTGCAAAAGATCACTACCAGTGCAACAAAAAGAAAATTTGGAGCCACATTTATGGATCAACCAAAGTCATGCCAAATCGCGGTACTAACAGGGATAGCTATATGAAGGCAATATAAGGCAATGATAGAGGGTCGAAGAGGGAACGAGAAGCGATAAGAGTAACAAACTCCAAGAATGAACACTCTTGACAACTCCATAAATAACGAGTTAATACAACAGCAATGAGAAGCACAACGGGTAAATTACGGATAGCAGATTCAAAAAGGTAGCTTGTTGCATTCTACTTCCTATCTCCGTCCCAAAATGAACAGAATCGTATACTGCATTGGGTGCAAGGACATCGTGTCAACGCGATTGGCAGATTGACCAAAATCGACCAACCTAACTATCAAACATATCGAACATAGGGATGTTCCATCGCCAGGTCGAGCCTACTATAGAGTTTACTGTACCACCAGGTACCACCAGTTCATAGTGACTGCAAAGCTATCAGTGGATGATCACGACCCAATCCAGCCATGCTTAGCTCGGTTTCCAGCAGCCAGCAGCCCTCCAGCATCCTGGCATTCAGGTTCACCGCTACACTCTGCCATATCCACCTGTCGCGGAGGCGAAAGTGCCGGAGTGCTTGACATTCTTGGGAAGACATGGCGCAGATTATCTCAAGCAATGGTTAGGAATGGTTAACAATGAAGGGTTGAGAATTGCTAATCATCGTTCATGTGAACTAATTAGTCATCATTTGTCTTTTGGAGAGATGATTAATCTTTAGTTGTCAACCATGTTTGATAATGAGCATTAATGAGCTACAGCCATGGTGAATAAGGGTTAATAAACTCGGCTAACAATGTCTAGTCAGCACTGATGGTTGATTCTGGGCAACAGCCATGCCTAACAGGCGTCAGCAAACATCTTGAATAGTAATGAATGAGCATGGTCATTAAAGAGGACAGGTTAATAGTTGTTGAATGGACTGAATTGGTTCATCAGAATTGATGGTTCACAAGGTTGGTGTTGATGACTTGTGTTCAGTGATTTTACACTCCACTTCACTTAACCTTTAACCTGCAATTTCATGTCCCCTTTAAAGTTATCCTGAGGTATTGGTGGGAACACGAGATGTACTTTCAGCACAAGCAGCATTCTTGCGTAAATGTACATGTAATGCAAACATTAATACATCACCAACCACGTTTTGATCATGGCTCGTTGATGGAGGTGGGAAGAGAGAGCTCACTCAAATGGGATCAGCCAATGAATACTAACCATCATAGACTCATTGATCATTTTTGACTAAGAACCAACCAGCATGAACCATCTCTACTTAACCACTAGTCAACATCAGTAAACCGCTATAAACGCGCATCAAACATGTAAAGCTACAACATCATTAATTAATCGATTAATCAGCATGAACGTCATGAACCATGCCCAACCTTTTCCAACCATCAACCAGCCACCAACCATCCACCAACCATCAACAAATCAGAATCCAACCACTACCAACCATCACCACTGACAACCGTTGTAAACCACAATAATCGTTGTTGTCAACCACTGAAAAGCATTAACCATCCATTCACCAACCAACAACCGCAAATCATTCATGAACATTGCAAACCATTCATGTTGAGTAATGGATAGGACCAACCATTAATGTAGAATCAACCCACCCACTAACCAACCAACCACTGATAAGTTTGCTAACCCATCCACTAAGCAACCAACCAACCACTCATAAGCATTAACCATCCATTAATGTCAGCCGCATCCACCATTCATCACCCAACACGAACCACTAAGCGAACAGCGGCCGCTGCCATCGCCTCCATACCGTCGTTGCTCACACAGCTCACGTTGCGCAAGCGGATGCCAGCTGAGGTCTCGTCGCAACCTGCGTGCACCGCGCACCGGTGCGTGCTGACCTACCAGGGTACTTCAAGCAACGGGCAGTAATGCCCAACTGGTGGCGAATTGAACAGAAAAAAATGATGGTTCATAAAATGTTCAATTGATGGTTGTTTGGTTACTTAGAAATGGTTCATGACGTGATGATGAATAGTTGTTAGTAGTATGCGCTGATGCTTGTTTCTCCTGCTGCGACAATGGCTTGCACATGTGAAACCATGCCTCGCAGAAAAGAATCATGGCTGTTTCTACCTGATTGGGATACCAAATTCAAGTGAAGTGTACGGTTGTTGCACAGTGACCGTGGTGTAAGTGGACAACTGCTTCACGATAAGTTTCAAAAATATTGCTATCACTGTTGCAGACCAACATTCATTCCAATGTGGCTTTAGTGTGAAAGCCAAAAAGGATCAAAAAGGAATATACAGAGCAGTGGGTTCTAGAACTCTTGCGTATCAATATCTGCTATATGACTGGTGTTTTTCTGAGCGTTCCCTGGTAATCCCTGGTACCGGTCTGCTGGAAAAAGTGATTGGTTGGAATTGATGATGGCTATCCTGCGCCCAAAGAGAAAAACATTCCAATAATGATGTATCATAATGATGGATAGTAATTGCAGTTAATGATCATTTAGTTCATTACTTCTCGAAGGATTAATTACAAATGGAAAAACCACCATCCATGAATGCATGTGAGGCAGCTGTATTCACCACCGTTGTGCGTACCACTCCGTACGAGTACCAACAAGAGACAACTAAAATCAGCCCGCCACCGATAATGATGATATGGTGAGTCATGGTTAACGACTGTTCAGAGTGGATTATGATTATTACTGTTGGTGAATGATGCTTCGTAATGCTTGCAGTACTGGTTGACGAACGTTGATGATTCAAGCTGCCTCATTGCTGATTGATCATAGCAAATGGCGGTGAAATCGCAGCACCATCGCTGCCAAAGGACTCTCGCGACGACATAAACTCCAGGGCCCAACCAGCCAGGAATAGCCCACTCCTGGCACCGTTGGATGCAGCTGGCACATCACATCCAACAGAGCTTCCTCGGGAGCTCCGGGGTGCTATGTGTCATCGAGCATCACCTGTCACTGGAGAATCATCATGTAAGAAACCAGCTGAACAACATTGAACAACTCAGATCCAGCTACAAGACTAGCTCCAAGATGGGTTAAGCATTGCATGGTCACGCCATATCAAGCCAAAGCCAAGTCAAGCCATATCAAGCCATTAACCTCCTCCAAAACATGAGTACTTCACATCCCAACCAGTGGACTGGCGACCCAGCGACCCACCAGCGCTGGTGCCCGGCTCTCCCAGCATCTCCTGACAGGGCTTTGCTCGCAGCAGCATCCACGTCCAACCTGAGTGGTTCCCGTGCTTCAGCAACTCTTTGGGGATCAAGCCTTCTGGATGTGCAGCATCCAGGGATACTTCCCTTCAATAGTGAAGCTAACGAAATCAACCCCATCAGTGGGTGGATAAACTCCTATAACAACGGTGCCTGTGACAGTGAAGCCCACAGGCGTTGGTGACACATGATGTTCAATGATGGTCAATCCATCATTCAGAATGGTTAACATCAAGAGTAAGCGACGTGAAATTACCATTCATTGAACCCCCACACACAAACAAATGGGTTTCACCGTCATCAACATCATCAATCGATGAGTACTATCAATACCACTATGAACCAGTATCGATTCTCATCATTGACCATCATCATTCAAGATGGTCAGCTTCAACCATCATCACTAACCAGCATCACCATACACAATTGCCAACTATGTCTCCACGAGTTTGATTTCACCCAAGGGGTGACCTGTGCTAAACAACTTTCCTGGGTTCCCCCGGCATGCCGCTGCCGACAAAGCCTTCTGTCCAGGACCTGAACAGCATGATGGCTCATGTGCGGCTAATCATGGTGAAATTGATGGTTAATACTGGTCACCAATGATTACTCATGGTAATAAGAGTGATTTTGATAATAATGACTATTGTTTAGCCTAAGAGTGTTAATAATGACAAATGATGGTCAATACTGGTTCGGTTTGATCGAGAGTAGTGGCTATAACAGTTACGGCAAATCATCCTAGTCAATGACCAAACAAATCCAAAGATTCTGGGGAATGTCTTGCTGAATGATGGCAAATTGGTTAAGGATGGTGAATGATGCTTAGTGATGAGAGAAAATGATTTACAGTATAATGATGAAATTATGGTTCAGCGGGAATGTGACACATGTTCAAAACCAAATATACAACAACACGGCCAACAATCATGCTGAATAATGGTTATTTGGTTGTGAAGAGTGATTTCATGCTTGCGGGTTAGCCGTGCTTAATGATGGTAACCACGGGAACGGGTGACCTACTGAACTTGTGATGTAGAACCCTAGTTCTGCTAGGCACCCCTGGTGACACAGTTGTGCATATGGAACAAAACAAATGCTCCAACCATGATGAATCATGGTAATGGATCACAATTAAGTACGTATAGTCAACCATCATTATCAACCACATTTGCCATTATTCTCTATGATTCACCCTTATTAACATTACTAACCATAATATTAACATTACTGGATAAATAATCAAAACATGATAAACCCTTGAATTGTTTATCAGACCATGCCATGTTTGACAATTAAATTTACAGATCAACCCTGGGAATGGATCCACGCTGCCTCCCGGGCCAAGGGGCAACTTCTCAGCCGTCTCTAGAAGCAACCAGCGGATGTCCTGGCGCGCTGGGCAGCATGTGATCAGCCAATGGGCTTAGTTGATGAGTGGTTGGGTTCATTAAAATCCATGGTGAATGATGCTTAATGATGGTTCATGATGGTTAATGATGGTTGAATCATGGTTATAGAGTACAGTAACGATTATTGGTGGTTGATAATGGTTCAATATTCCACTTCCAGGTGAGTTTGCTAGAGTGATGGTTCATAATGGGTAGACAATCATTGTGAAGCATTGTGAAGCCTCGACAGTGGGTAAACTTAATCACTTAATCATCATTATCTGATTTTCGTCAACCCATATATGCCCGCATATACATTTACCCGCTATGTACTTCAACCATTTATATTTCACCAGGTTGTTATAGACCTGGTTGATTTTTACCCACTATTTTAACCATTTAACCAGGTGAAAACTATAACAACCATGTTGGTTGAATGTCACCTGGATATATTTCAACCATTTAACCAGTTGAAAACCAGGTTACCCACTATAATGGCCCATTTTACTCACTATAATGAAATGCCACCAGGTTGATTTATTATAGTGAGTGAATTTATAGTTATTGGTTAAACTATTGGCATTGATTATTGTCGTGGTTAAACCATTTCACCTGGTTATATTTCAAGCATTTAACCACTACAATGGCATACTTATTCACCACGGCGCCACCGTGGCCTCCACCGACTTCACGGTGCTGGTGGCGCTACGCAACCAGCTGAGCAACAGCGCGGCGGCGCCCGCGACCTGGCGATGGCAGGGCAGGGGGTGGCCATGGCCAGGCGTTGGGAGATGAATGGCTCAGCTTGGCAGCTTGAAATTTGTGGATTTGCAGGGCCTTATGATGGTAGAAAGTGATGGTTAGATATGGTGGTTTTCAAAATGGGGGTACCCCAAAAATGGTTGGTTTATTGCTATAAATCACTACTATTGGTTGATTTGGGGGGTCCCCTATTTTGAGAAACTGCCATATGTTTTTTTATGGTTCAATGGATTTTCAGCTGAGGTTTATGAATTTTCAGCTGATCTATCATGGTTAGATAGTGGTTGTAGTAGTTAATCATGGGGGATTATGTAGTAGATGATAGCTAAGGCAATGAAAAAAATCTATGATCATGGGGAATCATCACCAAATTCTGATCAGTAGATGATAAATCTCTCTGCCATGTTTGATGAATTATGAATGGCTCAGTTTTTTCAACATTTCTAATTGGTAGATGATAGCTATGGGCTATGGCAATGTAGTGGCTATGAAGTAGCTATTCAGAGAAGTGTAGGGGGGCTCCGCTGATCAAACAACTAAGTGTCGGTAACCAGGTCCCTCCAGCAGTTACCAACTGCAACGTCAAGCGGCCATGGAAGTTCCGAAGGATGTACCGATGAGCGAAGCGTACTCCGTGTTGCCCAAGTAGGTACCTCATCAACATCGCTGCCAGTGAGACATGTTGCTAGCCGTAAGACTAAGGATAGTGGTGTCCCCCAGGTAAGATGACTGTTGGTTACTAAGGCGTTTTAGCAATCTAATCTTTAGTTCTATCTTCCAGAAATCATAGTGAGTCCTAGACATATATCAATATACCTGACTGGTGGGTACCACTTGGAATCACTTTGCATTTGGAGCCTGTTCCTAGATATATTGGAAAACAACTGGTTTTGCGAGGAAGCACCGGAAAAGATGGACCAATGCGCATCATGACCTTGAGGTATTGATGACACATGTAAATAGAATCGAAAGGTAAAACCAAACCCAACAGAGTGCTAGACCACGCATATCCCTGCAAGGAGAAGAGATGTTTTTTTTAAAATGTTATTACTAAACTTGCTAAACCTTTCCATATCCTGGAGAGGTAAACTGATCAAGTGCCCATGATCAAAAAACCCGGGTGCCATACCACGCAGCTCCTGTCGAGCTCTACCGAGTCACTCATGATGTTCTGTCCGGGAGCAACCAGTTCCACACTTTCGACGCCGTAGTTGGAGAAGAACGTGAATTCATCCTCGCCACAGGTGGATCGAACCCAACCCACTCCAGCCAACCAAGCAACCCAAGCAACCTAAGCAACCCAAGCAACCGAGCAAGCACATAGATGCGGCAGTTGCTACTGCTCGTCTGTCCATGAATCAACCCACGAATCACAGCTGTTTCTCCATTAAAGGTTGATGGGTTCTAGACGTCTTGGGAGTACCGCAGTCTACTGCACCAATGATTTTTAGATATTGCTGCTGACCCCTGTCATTCACCCCATCCTGACTATCCAACGAACACAAGTACGGCGTGATCAAGCATTAATCACGGTAATTACTTATTACTATATGGGCCATTGTTATTGACCCCCCGTTCAGCTTCATCAACCACAACATCATGAGTTCACCCGAGCACAAAGCGCTCCTCTTCGTTTGAGGCGGCCACACACAACACCTCAACAGCGGAAGCCAGGTACCCCCCCCGAAGGTGAGAAGGTTTTTTTGGGATTGCCTACGGTGAATGACGTCAAGCGTGTGAAACAGCATCACATTGGAGCTGTTCGTTCGATGGCGCATGAATATCGAGCAGGGAAAAACCTTCTTGGAAGGAAAAAAAACCTGCACAGAAGGGGGAAGCCATAAGGGCGGCTAGCAAGGTAGCAAAATATAGAAGCCGACGTCGGCCATTCTTGGGGTACAAATTCACCTGTTTTACAATGCTTGACGTAGCAACGGATCCCAGGTAACATGATCGGGTATCATGAAGTATACTTCGCCTTCGTCAACTACTAGAAACATATGATGACCATTACGACTCACTGAAACCATCTTCAGCTTACAATGATCCTTGACCGTTGACCATCATCAACCATGACTTTTAACCATCACTAATTAACCATCATGGCATTGGACAGGCTCCAAGGATCCCAACATAATGAATTTTCGAAAGGTGGAAGTTCAGGCAGTCCCGCTGGTTGCTGAGTTGCTTCATCAAATCCTCCAAAAAGTGATGGAGGGCCTACGGAAGTAATGGTCGATAATGATGATCAGCAATGAATAACCCTGAATTCCATGGTCAACGCTGATCAGTGGTGAATAATTCTAGTCGATAGTGATTTGTAATGGTGAATAATGAACAATTAATGATGGTCCAGAATGACTTTTGTTGGGCTCTGTCCATTGAAATGAGAAGAAATTGGAGAAGAGTTTTCCAAGCTGATTAGCTAATAAAGACCTCACAGCCACCACTAGGTACTAGCGCCAAGCTACCCTAAACGAATGCCCAAAATAAATGCTACGAGGTCTGCAACAAGTAAGTGAGTTCTATAAGGGCTACAACTGACCCGAAAGAGGAGATGGGTGTCCTAATCCCAATAACAACCTACCCTAGAATACTGCCAAGAAAAACTTTCTTGATGTTTTGCTGTTTACCCTAAACATTTCTTTCCCAAATACCACTGAGCTCTCCAAAAATGGCATTGATGCGTATTGGTTGCCCAAAAACAGCACTTAATTGATTGCAACCAAATGTTATACTTGCTCATAAAAATTTATCCATAATGAGTCATAATATGCGCAAATTATAAATCAATCAATGAGTACATCATGACAATACTTGCTCTGCATGATGTTCAGCCCTTGCTCCGACCTACGCTGCTGAAAATGTTGCTGCTCACTGCCAAGATTTCAAGGTGTTGACCCCTGCACATTGTTTGTGTGCCCCTCTAGCCAGCTGCATGTTCCAAATATCATTTATTTTGAAAGCTTTCATATGACTTCCCAAAACTCCCTTCTTGATTTCACAAATGGTGCTTTCCCAAAATAGGGCCCCCAAATCATCCATCTTTAATCATTTATAGCAACAAGCCATCCATTTCAGGGGTCCCCTAGGGGCTTGGAAAACCACCACATGCCTCACGAATCCTCCCACAACGAGCTCCACGTAGCAAGCCGAGCGAACTCCCCAGCTGTGCTGCAAAAAGGCGTGCGGATAGACGCACGGGTAGTACGGATTCGCATCGGCATTCTTGTTGTCGTTGCCGGCAGCCGAGACCTCAACAGAACAAGCAGCAAAGTGGCGAAAAAGGATGGTTGAGAATGGTGATTAGTGGTGATTAGTGGTGAATAATGGTTGACAATGTTGAAGAATAGTGAATAATGGTGAATAGTTGATAGTCATTTAATGTAGTCATTGATTTTGATTAAAAGTGATTGATAGTGAATTGATGATGGTTGATGGTGATTACTGGTGAACAGTGACGTGATAGTGATTGATCATGGAAAATAATGACATTTTATGTTGTCTATGTATGTGCATCAGTATATCTATACACATATGCATCATATGCCCATACTGGCGTGACTGGCATGATGTAAAAAGTGCGACAGAATACTGCTCCAGCAGAATTAATCAGCCAAATGGCTGTGAACACCGCGACTCCTCGACTATTCCGCTATCCTGATGCTTCTTGTTGAGAAATCTCCCCCGCCGGTTCGTTCTACCCCCAAAGAAATGAGCCCCTTCATCCTCACGCTGTGGTCAAGCTGCACCCAACTTTGAACCGTGAAAAAGAAGATATCAAACCATTCCGAACCATCGCTAGCCGTTATGAAGCCCTTTATTCTTGGCATTCTTAGCCAGACTGTCATCACTGCTTGGCATTTTTGACCATAGCTGGGTAGATCATTGATGCCTTCGATTCTCCGTGATTCTCTGAAAACAAAAATGACCGCTGAAATCTCATCATGATGATTCATGATGATCATCATCGTATCCCAAAAGGTCATTGTCCTCGCTGCGATTGCTGCAGAAAAACCTAAATCCATGTACACAGCAGCTGGCTCAACACCTGGAATTCTCACATATGGCAACTCAAGGCATCAATCACCGTCACCTCAGCTGCTATCAACCACAATCAAAATAGCACTTGATCATCATAAACCGCTACTATCATAGTCATC
Organism: Symbiodinium kawagutii; assembly: GCA_009767595.1. Classification (NCBI taxonomy): domain Eukaryota; class Dinophyceae; order Suessiales; family Symbiodiniaceae; genus Symbiodinium; species Symbiodinium kawagutii. Next base: position 316,415 of record VSDK01029406.1, on the reverse strand, counting down.
GACCGTCAATTAACCACCATGAGCCATGATTAATTAACCATCATTCATTCACCGCCATTTACCACCATCAAATTCGCATCCAAATCATCAAGTCAAGCCCCTGTTCACCATATATATACCACCATTCACCGCCACCAGTTTCACCACCACTGGGCCGGCGCATCGCCAAGCAACAAAGAGATGTCCCGCTTCCATGGCCACCTGAATGGCCTGTTGCAAGGCCAAGGATTCGGTGTGTCCTCCCCAGGAATTGCTGGAGATGTGGGCCTCGCAGCGACAGATCCAAGGCAAACTGTAGATGAAACACGGGTCTGTATAGGTGGGCATGCATTTATTTTAGATATGTACATGTATATGAACCAATGTAGATATGTATGAATGTGTGGATGTATGTATCAATGAATGTATGAATGAATGTATGTATGAATGAATGAATGAATGTATGAATGAATGAATGTATGTAGGTACGTATATAAGGATGTACGCGTGTGTGACCAAAGTCATGGCGTGCCCCGTCCCCAGCCTTGCTTGCACGATCAACAATAGCTTGGATCAGAAACGATCGGGATGCTAGACCAAAAACACTGATTGGTGAAGCATCAAGTCAGTACGCCAATCAATGGGCTTTACCAATCAGTGCTATGCGTTTTACTATTGATTGAAGCTACATGGGCTATACTCATGCAGTGGTTGACCTTTATTCACCATGCTCAACTTTGCTTCACTACCACTCTTGCCACCATCAAACAGCTGTTGAACTAATCACACACTCGATTGGCCCACTTTCCCCCGGGAGCAGCCGCAAAGCTTCCCTGTCGGCTGATTTCGGGTGAGCTAATTCATACCCACACAGGACAGTTGGGGGCACAACCACTACTGATGGACCATCGGGAAAGCCAAAAACCTATTATGTCTCAATTAAATCAAATACATACATGTAAATAGATTCGATAACTGATAATCATATAATGTGTGTTATGTGTATGCTTGGAATGTGTCATAATATGTCTACACTTGTCTACATACCTATACAAGTATAAGTATAACACATATCTATGAGTTTCATCATATCATATGTATGATATCATGTATATGTACATAGGCGGCCATGGCTGCACAATCTGCTGCTGAGCCACACCCATAGCCATGGCATAGTTCACGGCCTTGTGCCGGATGGGCCAGGGGACAAGCGACATGCCATGGTAGCCCAGTCGTTTCTGATGGAGAGCCTGTTTTAACCACGACTTGAGAGCCATTTCTAACCACGACACTGATTAGATAATGAGATAAATTGGATTAGAGGGACTAGAAAGACTAGAGACAGTTGGATCTGTAGATAGATGAATATCGATAGATCGACGGACAGTGAAATGGATAGTGCAAATAGGTAGGACAGTAGGAGAGGATCGGATAGGATGCTCATGACCCAGGGAGTATCACTGCCAGTTTCCCAGCTGAACCCCGAGGTTTTGCTGGCCAGCTTTCTTTGCAAGATGTGGATGTGCGTCATGCTAGCTTTAATCCATCTATTCATCGATCTACAGCAATCTAAATCTAGTCTTATCTTGTCTACCTATCTATCCAAGGCTTCAAATCTATGCGCCAAAATTGCTGCCATTGGATGTCAGTGCCATCCATGAATCACTGCTTTACCAGGTCGATTTTCCCACCGTTTCTGGGAACCCGCCACAGCCATCCCAACCCCCGAGCTCCCAGCGTTGATTGCATCACTCGCATAGCCCCCAGTTGCAGTCAGAGCCTAGCGAGGGACCCGAGTTTCATCAGGGCTGATCAACCAGTGGTATCTGGTACTGACCTTGGGAGTGGCCTATCCCTAGGATGCTCAGCCCAAGGTCATCACTCGGGCCAGCAGGCCCCACTGACTGGATACGAACCTCGCGAGTGCAATCCTGGTTGTTTCGTGGCAAGGGGGTCAGCTACCATCGATTCCAAGCACCTCTGGTGGTAACTGAAACAGTGGAGGTTTCCTGATGAAACCTATGATCAGTGATTTGAGGTTCGGGGGTAGCACTACCATGGTTACCCGAGAACTCGATAGAACTGGCTCGTGCGCTTCCGACGCTTCCGAAACTGGGAGTATTCCCAAAATCTTTGTTTCCCAACATGGCAAGTGGTTGGGTTTAGGATCTCCTCTGGCTAGTAACATGCCCACATGACCACTAAGCTTCACCATGCTTCACCCCTTCGCTTCACCATTCCTAGCAGCCGCGAAATTACACCGGTGGCTTCACCAGCCACTCCATGGCCTGGCCTTCACGATCATCAGCTTCACCATCTGGTTGCGGCCGGCGGCGCCTGAAATGGCGCGGACACGCGTTGAGGTCCTGTGAAGCATCTCATTGGGGGCTGGGTGGAGTCCCTCATCATGGTGGGTCATGCTTGGAGATCACCACGGGAACTGCCTTAGTCAACTGCACCAAACAAAATGGCAAGTCGGATGATCTTCAGGGATCTTCAGAGGTCTCATCAGGTCGGAGATGCCATCCCACCATCCCTACACAACCAAGGCCCCCAAGGCCCAAGGCCACAGCCCAAGGCCATGCCCCAAGCCGGTGCCTGCCACTCCCAGGTCGTTCACTTGTGCTGCGATGATGCCAGCATTGTGAGTCCCATGACCTCCATCGTCTTCGGGTCGACCATTGTTGTCCTTGGCGCCCAGTTGGTGTCTGGAAAAAGCAACACTTATGATATGTTATGGATGATCTTAGATGATCTTGGATCATGCGAGATGATGTTAGGTTGTTCAACTGCCCATTTCCGGTGATACTCGTTTGTGAACCATCACCATGGTTAAACCTATGGAAAAAAAAGAACATTGAATGACCTCATGAATGCCTGTGCAAGGTACCATCACCTACCATCCTCTGGATATGAGACCTCAAATGCCGTCACAACCAGCAGTTGGTAGCTCTGGCAACATATGCGCACGATAAACCCATGACATTGGACTTGAAAGAGATGGGTTCAAAATGCTTCCAGTTGAATATTACCTCTGCCCAAGAGGTTCTATCTTGAAGGCATCAGGGGCTTGTACAACATGGACATTCTCAGCCACAGCACCCCACTGCAACTGGCCCCTTGGGCTGCCGTCAGGTTGCTACAAAGTTGAAGCCATTCACGTCGTCAACAAAACCTCGACGATGCTGGTGGAGAATACTTCCGACCGAAATCCAGGCTGTTCATACGTGTGGCGCCCTCAGCTATAGTCCAAACATGCTTTTTGCGAGTACCCTGCTGCATCTGTCGACCCATCCTGAGAGGGCAAAAATGCTGATAGTCTGAAACCAAAACCAGTATGTCACATGTCTTATAATTCAGAGAAGCATGCAATCACTTTCACTATCAAATGTAGATCGTTCAAAACAGATGTTTGTGTTGTCAAAAGCATGATCTTTGCTTCCTGTTCCCCCCAGCAGCTGGTGCTCTGCAGCCACGGCTACCGTTGCCATCATCATCAATGCCATTGCCAGCAATCTCTCCCTGATTCACCCAAACTCTTCCTGCAGGCAGGGGCCCACTCCAGGGACAGCCAGGGATGGGTCGGCAATTCAAACCAACCACAGGTTGGTTGAGTGATGCCAACATTTGTGCGTGGAATGAAAGATAGTTAGGGCAAGTGTATAGTATCTATGATATGTGTTTATACGTGGTTGAATCATATGTGCACAAGAAACGAAACAATACGATGAAATTACAGTACACAACCACTATGAAGACCCATGATCAGTATGTAGTGACATTGGAGGTCCAATTCTTCATATCTCGGGAATGTCACCCACATAAATATCTGCTTCTACAAGTCCTTTGATTCACAACTATCAGGAATGCAATCACGCAAGAACCACTTTTTGCCGGTGTCGGTTGGCTACGGTTGACTATTGCGTTCTAAACAATAAAACACCAGGGTGGCCAACATGTGTAAACGCGAAAAATGGTTGATCCACTCATGGGTAAATAGCGAATCAACTTTTGCGCGGTACCAATGCGACCCCTGCTGTGCAACCATCGCCCACGAAGCGACCCTGGTCCCCGTTTGTTTGGCTGACCCTCAGCCTTGAATGTCTTCGTGCTCGAAGTTGAAGCCCGTGTCGATCAAGGCCACCACCACCTGCGGCTGCAGCAAGCACTGCGCATGCATTCGAAGCACCGCTGACGCCGAGGACTTCACGGCTTGGCTGATCACTCCAAAGGCCACAAAATCGTCACCCCAAGCGCTCAAAAGTGCAAATCAATAAGTGCAAGTTTCTTGAAACTGGAGATGGAAACTTTCTTTTTCAATGTCCAGAAAGGACATCGCTTCCAGTTTCTGTCCCATTCGTTCCATGGATGATCTTAGACTATCGGCCGCCACGACTGTCATCTCGGTCCCATCAGCCTCAGTGGGTTGCACATCTAAAGCTTCCAGTTGCTCCCACGCGCCCTCGAAACCAACCCTCTGAGGTCCCCATTGCCTGGTACAGTGCACGAGGCCAACGACTGCTGGGCGGCTTGAAGGTTCGTAATGATGGCTGATGATGATGGCAGTTGAATCAAAAGATATGATGGCGAGGTTGGTTATCATGACCATGATGACTATGAGCATGACCACGAGCATGAGCGTCACCATAAGCATGCATATGAGTATAAACATGCACATCAGCATGAACATGAGCATGGGCATGGGCATAAACATGAGCATGGGCATGAACATGAGCATGGGCTGGAACATGAGCATGGGCAGGAACATGAGAACGGGCATGGACATGAGCATGGGCATGGACATGAACATGAGGATGGGCATGAACATGAACATGAGCATGAGCATGGGCACGAACATGAACATGAGCATGGGCATGAACATGAAGGTGGGCATGAACACGAAAATGAGCATGGGCATGAACATGAGCATGGGCATGAACATGAGCATGGGCATGAACAGGAACATGAACATGAACATGAGCATGAACATGAACATGAGCATGAACATGAACATGAGCATGAGCATGGGCACTAACATGAGCATGAACATGGAAATGGACATGGGCATGGACATGGCCATGAACATGAACATGAGCATGAACATGAACATGAGCATGAACATGAACATGAGCATGAGCATGGGCACTAACATGAGCATGAACATGGAAATGGACATGGGCATGGACATGGCCATGAGCATGGGCATGAACATGAACATGAGCATGGGCATGAACATGAACATGAGCATGGGCATGAACATGAACATGAACATGAGCATGAACATGTGCATGGGCTGGAACATGAGCATGGGCAGGAACATGAGCATGGGCATGAACATGGGCACTAACATGAGCATGAACATGGAAATGGACATGGGCATGGACATGGACATGAGCATGGGCATGAACATGAGCATGGGCATGAACATGAACATGAACATGAGCATGGGCATGAACATGAACATGAACATGAGCATGAACATGTGCATGGGCTGGAACATGAGCATGGGCAGGAACATGAGCATGGGCATGAACATGGGCACTAACATGAGCATGAACATGGAAATGGACATGGGCATGGACATGGCCATGAGCATGGGCATGAACATGAGCATGGGCATGAACATGAACATGAACATGAGCATGGGCATGGGCATGAACATGAGCATGGGCATGAACATGAGCATGGGCATGAACATGAACATGAGCATGGGCATGAATATGAACATGAGCATGAGCATGGGCAGGAACATCAGCATGGGCATGAACATGAGCATGCGCATGGGCATGAACATGACAAACGGCATGAACATGAACATGAGCATGGGCATGAACATGAGCATGAGCATGAACATGAGCATGGACATGAACATGAACATGAGCATGGACATGAACATGAACATGAACATGGTCATGAACATGAACATGAACATGAGAACGGACATGAACATGAGCATGAACATGCACATGAGCATGGGCACGAGCATGAACATGAGCATGGGCATAAATATGATTATGAGAACAAAACTGAGCATGAACATGAGCATGGGCATAAACATGAACATGAACATGAGCATGGGCATGAACATGAACATGAGCATGGGCATGAACATGAAGGTGGGCATGAACATGAAAATGAACGTGAACATGAGCATGAACATGAGCATGAGCATGAGCATGGGCATGAACATGGGCACTAACATGAGCATGAACATGGAAATGGACATGGGCATGGACATGGCCATGAGCATGGGCATGAACATGAACATGAACATGAACATGAACATGAACATGAGCATGGGCATGAACATGAACATGAGCATGGGCATGGACATGAACCTGAACATGGGCATGAACATGAGCATGGGCATGAACATGAACATGAACATGAGCATGGGCATGAACATCAACATGAACATGAGCATGAGCATGAGCATGAACATGCGCATGGGCATGAACATGAACATAAATATGAACATGAACATGAGCATGAGCATGGGCATGGGCATGAACATGGGCATGAACATAAACATGAGCATGGGCATGAACATGAGCATGGGCATGAACATGGGCATGAACATGAGCATGGGCATGAACATGAGCATGGGCATGAACATGAGCATGGGCATGAACATGAACATCAGCATGGGCATGAACATGAGCATGCGCATGGATATGAACATGAGCATGAAGATGAACATGAACATGAGCATGAACATGACAAACGGCATGAACATGAACATGAACATGAGCATGGGCATGAACATGAACATGAGCATGGACATGAACATAAACAAGAACATGGTCATGAACATGAACATGAACGTGAACATGAACATGAGCATGAACCTGAGCATGGGCATGAACATAAACATGAGCATGGACATGAACATGGGCATGAACATGGGCATGAACATGAACATGAGCATGGGCATGAACATGAACATGAGCATGGTCATGAACATGAACATGAACATGAGAACGAACATGAACATGAACATGAACATGAGCATGGGCACGAGCATGAACATGAGCATGGACATAAATATGATTATGAGCACAAAAATGAGCATGAACATGAGCATGGGCATAAACATGAGCATGGGCATGAACATGAACATGAGCATGGGCATGAACATGAACATGAACATGAGCATGGGCATGAACATGAACGTGAGCATGGGCATGCACATGAGCATGGGCATGAACATGAGCATGAGTATGAGCATGAACATGCGCATGGGCAAGAACATGAACATGAATATAAACATGAACGAGAGCATGAGCATAGGCATGAGCATGGGCATGAACATGGGCATGAACATGAACATGAGCATGGGCATGGGCATGAACATGAGCATGGGCATGAACATGAACATGAGCATGGGCATGAACATGAGCATGGGCATGAACATGAACATGAAAATGAGCATGGGCATGAACATGAACATGAGCATGGGCATTGGCATGAACATGAGCATGGGCATGAACATGAGCATGGGCATGAACATGAACATGAACATAAACATGAACATGAGCATGGGCATGAGCACGACCGTCCTCATCATGTGAGGATGTAACGATGAAACGGTGATCTGTCTGCGTTTGCCCGCCACGCTTGGAACCACGGTGCTGTGTCCACAAGGGATCCACAGGAGCTTGTAAAGGCTTGTAGATTTCTTCCTAAGTTCCGACAAACTGCTGGGCCACACCGGCTCGAGCGGTCATTGGTGGGGTCCGTGTCAGAGATTCCATGGATATCGCGTATTGACGGAGTAGTCTAAGATGATAGAAAATGACAAAAAATGTCAGCAAATGAGAAGAGATAGCATGATTCAACCCGGACCCTTGGGATGTTTGGTCAACAAGTGCACTAGTGGACCCTAAATGGCAAACAAGTAACATGCCAGTGTGGGGGCGCAAGATAATTGAAGGATGGTGTCTGGGGCTCTCTGGGAACAATTTGTGCTTCAGGCGAACATTGACCCGTGGATCGCCTGCCACATACTTGCTGCTACCAAGGTACGTCAAGTTCGATGAAATCAAGCTGATCTCCCAACTTCTCTTTGATCAAGACGATCGTCTTGTTGACATCCTCGCAGGTGCTTCTGAAGCCCATCAAATAATCACTTCCACGATTTGTCCATAAAGTCTGTGTGTGTGTGTCTGTGTTTGCATATGCCAAGTGTCCATCAAAACTTGGGAAGGCAATCACTTGGGTCAAGGGTAGCTAGACGTAGCTAGTTACCCTTGGTGGAGAAATGGCCTTGAACAATGCAGCTACACGACCTACTACCAGGCCGTGCTTGCGCGCAGTTCCCCGGAACTCCGCTCCTCCCCGCACTGGATCTCCGCGATGTCGATGCCAACGCGGGTCCTGAGGATCGAACTTCAGCAATTACTTCCAACTCGTCAAGTGATCAGTGATGTGATTAGTTGCTGATTAGATCTCATTAGTAATGAGTCAAGTGATGTGATTAGTGATTAGTGATCACCAACTAGATTAGTTATTATTAGTGATTAGTGATTGGTGATTATAGTGATTTACTGATGTCTTTGAGTGGTTAGTGATTAGTGATTGGTCTATATTAACTAGTGATTTGCAAAGGGCATCAGTGATGAAAACATTGTCTTAACAATGTTAGTGATTAGACATTTGTCTCGCAACTAGTCTTCGTGCGGTGAACAATGAATGTCAAGAGTAATTAGTGATGTGAGATCCTCTCAGGACCATGATAAAAGCTAAGGTTAAGTGGTACATGTAAATGAACTAATGTTGGTTTAGAAACATTTACTCATTATCAATTGACTATTCATTGGGTTTTGAGTGATAATTAGTTGATTATTCTGTAGTTGATTCTTAGTTGATTAATATTGATGTTGATTGACTACTAATTCATAATCAATACTATTTGGCTGGGATTAAACAAATATTATTCTGACTAAAAATTTCATCATTCATTAATGATTCAACAAATCAGAGATTCAGCATAAATGTGAATGGATTGAGCAGCTACTCAAGTTGTTTGAGCCTAAGAAATCGCAATCGTGGCAACTAACAGCTGGACCCTCCATGCTGGAAGATCAGCGTCCTATTGGGATTCCCAACGCAGGGTCAAGTCCCACAGAGTTGCTCTGAGATGGCCATCTTATCCAAAAAAATCACCAGAGTTCGTTGCAGGTTTGAAGGCATGGGTAACCTTGATACATGGCTTCATTCATGGACAAACCACTGTGAAGTATCTGTTTTGGTGTGCCCAAGATCATGGTTAGATCCTCATCATGAGCTTGCTTTCATGCCTAAAGAGTTCGTTCCACATGGTCAGGCCACCTGTTTTCGGGGGTCTCGCAGGTGCCTTCTGGATTTACTGCTCATTCTCATGGCCGAGATTGCCAGCCTCTCTCTACCAAGGTCATAGAAGGTTGAAGACAAACTGACATCAGAAAAGTAGGAGTGAACAGTTTCCTCCACATCTACCCCAAGTTTCTCCACGAAAGAACTGCAACAAAAAAAAATCGAAACGAGCGTTTCTCAAAACAGCGGACCCGCAATTATCATCCCTTATCAACTATTTACAGTACTTAGCCAACTCTCTTGGGGGGTTAACCATGGCTTCAGAAACCACCAGATATATGGTCGATGTCCAGGGGATGGTCTGCCGGGTGACAAATGATGCCAGCTGCCGTGCTCTAAGGCCACCTCCTGGAAGAGCCTGTGCAGTGAAGAAGCTGCGCAGTGCAGGGCAACCCCTGAAAGGTGGCCCCGCAACAGGATGCGGTGCAGGTTGGTTTTGGGCTAAGAAACGGTGGATGTTGTTGATGGCTTATGAATTCCTAAGTAGGGCACTGGCATATGTGTATTAATTAACTTGAATCAGCCATCTTCTTGACACTCATTTGGATCTTGGCGGAGCGAATCATTCTCAACCATCGCTGACCCTGATTGTAAAGTTTTTCATCGTCATCATCATCATCATCATCATCATCATCATCAACCATTGAATCCACCACATCCCACCACTCTTGACAGTCCTCCCCACCCATCCACCCTGCACCCCTCAGGGCACCCTTGGGGGCCGCCTCCTGGCTAAACGCCGCGAGGGGTCGCCCAATGCGTCCGCTCTTCGCGTTGGCTTCAGAAGGATGCGCTGGTGACAAGTCCTTCGCCCCGGGAGGTGGTGAAATGCTTGTGATTGACAATGCTTGGTGATAGTTGACCGTGGTTGGTTGGCCATGGTTGGTTGACTATGGTTGGTTAATCATGGTTGGTTGTCCATAGTTGGTTGCCTACGGTTCGCAATAATTGACTATGGTTGTTTGGCAATTTCCTACTGATTTATCGGAACCAAACAACATGCTTAACAATTTCCTAATTAACCAGAACAAACCAACTTAATCATCTAACATCATATAAGCAACTTCTCATTTGGTTCCTACGAACTAATCATAAGCAGCCTAAAACATCCTAAAACAACTCCCTTTCCCATCAAATCACCGGTGGTTCCACCGCATGGGCCCTGGCATCCCCAGCTGCACCGGCCTTGTAAGGCGCCGCGGGTGGAAACCGCTCACCCAGTCGTCGCCTGAACAATGGCCCAGCGATTTCTTTGGTTTTCTACCAGGAAAACCAACAGGAAAAGGTGGATTATGATGGTGTTTATGCACATAATCATAGAAAAAGGTGGATTTTATGCATAGAAAAAAGGTGTTTATGCATTATAATGCGATTTTCTATGGTTTTCTATGCATAGAGAAAGCTGGATTTACCAGAGGTGGACTTACCAAAGGTGGATTTACCAAAGGTGGATCTCAAAGGATTTATAACAAAAACAACAATGGTGATCCAACCGTTTCTGTGGTTTCATTTCTGTTTTTCGGATTTTCCATTGCCAGGTTTCCCAAAAGGTATAGAACCAGGGCTTACTCGATGGGCTTGGAAGACAAATTCGTCTTACATATCATCAAGTTTAAGTGGTATAACCACTTGGAAGGATCCAACAATATGGTTTTGTTGTTGTTGTTGTTGTTTACACTAAAATCACTAAAAGGTACAGTGTACATGTAAGTATACACAGGATGGTATACGTGATAAATAAATATATAGATAGATACAGTCTCGATGATGGTTTCAACTCATCTGAAAAATATTAATCAACCAACTATGTGTTAATGACTAATAGGGAAAGTAAAAAATGTTTAAAACCACCAACCAGATTTATATCTTAAAAAAATCTAGGTAGATCTATAGCCACGGTGAATACCCCCAACTGCCACCAACACCGAACCTTCTCCTAGGTGTAGGATGGCAGGAGATGGTGGAGCCTGCAGATGGTTGGAAGGTCTAAGCCATGGCAATCCATGGCCATATTCATGTGTTTTTGATGGTCTCAAGGCTCTCTATATATATATATATATTTATTTATTTATTTATTTACTTATTTGCTGTGAAATCTTCCCATTCACATGTTCACCTGTGAGTGCCGGTTGACTCTCCATTCACTCAGCCTCTCTGTCGACACGGCTGCCCAAAGATGGAGGTGGGTAGCGGATGCGGATCATCTTGCGCCATGGAAAAGTGAGCTGGGGCAGCTCTTTCAGTGTGAGTTGGCTAGGGCATTTACTTACATCATTTGCTTCTGCGGCCAGAAGTTCAAGGGTGAGGACCCCCCATCAATCTGGGAATTCAGCTGCATACAGGTTCCGTCTACCAATTCTTTTGAGATTGGTAGCGGAGCCCTGGACGAAAAGTCAGGGCCGCTATGGCTTCAGAGACTGCTGCTGCATCCGATGTGTCATCGGTGAGTGTTCAGTCACAGTTAGCTCAGCTCGTCCCGACCTACGACCCAGGTGTTGACTCGGTCGAGACATGGAGCCAGAAGATCCGTCTGCTGCTTCTGGCGTGGCCAGAGAACAAGTACCAGGAGTTGGCCACCCGGATCATACTGAATACAAAGGGATCGGCATTCTCCAAGTTACAATTACACCAGAAAGAGATCATAACTGGAACCAAGAAGGGCATTGAAAGAGCCGTTCAGCTAGTTGGCGGATCCTTTGGACAAGTGGAACTGGAGAAACGATTTGAATTTGCCGAACGAGCTTTGTTTCGTGGAATACAAAAGGGAGACGAAACGGCAGATAGCTACTTAGCTCGTTGCGAGGTAGCATGGACAGAACTCCTGAACAAGGAAGTCACCTTGGCCGAGTTGCAGGCTTACATAGTGTTGAGAGGCAGTCGTCTCTCCGGAGAGGACAAAAAGAGGATCTTAGTGGAGTCCGGAGCTGAAGAGTCAGGTGCCTTGACAATGAAACGAGTGACAGCTGCAATCCGTATGTTGGGGTCCAGCTTCTTCCAAGAATATGCCTTTGGCAAGAAAGAGAAGTCGCTGCGCACCTACGACCACACTGCATTTTTGGCTGAAGGATCTGATGACAGTGAAGATCACAGCCGGAATGTCGAAGAGTTCATCGACGATGACTTTGAGTATCTGGCATCCGAAGATGATGATGCCGCTTTGGTATGTCAGTTTGAGAGTGCGGTCGTCGATGCTTTGCAGGAGGATCGAGAATTGTCAGCCTTCTTTTCAACATATCAAGAGGCCCGAAAAAGGCTGATTGAGAAAACCAAGTCACGAGGCTTTTGGGGGAACCCCAAAGGAAAAGGTGGATTCCAGGCTGGTAAGAAAGGTCAGTTTGGGAAGAATAAGGGCAAGGGATATAGATCCAAGAGCTTAGCGCAGAGAATCAGTGAGAGTACGTGCCGCCGCTGTGGAGCTACCGGACACTGGAAGGCCGAGTGTCCCCTCAATCAAGGCAGCTCCAGTGCAACCAGTGAGAACAAATCCAGCATTCCCGCCACGGTTTTGATCGATCATGAGAGTGCAGCAGTCCCGATGCATGAGCCCATTGAGACGTCAGCCGATTTCGAGTTTCTCAAGCAAATTCCTGAGGTGGAACCTTTGATGCACTGTGATAGTGAGTCGGTAATTTACTGGGTTGGTACTGAGGAATTCCCTAAGACAACCATGGTTGATCGACTCCGCAGCCGTTTGTCACGTTTGTTTGAGCATCCCAGGACTCCTTCGAATGATCATGAGACCCCGAGCACCAGCATTCGTCCAAGCACAAGTGAGAGCTCCGTTGTCAAGACTGATTGCATCAGTCTCTTTTGCACAACCGGCACAGTAGGAGTGGTAGATCTAGGTGCATCTCAATCGGTGATCGGAAGTGACCAATTGCAAGAGTTGTTGAACATGCTTCATCCTTCCATACATGCCATGATCAAGAAACAGCAAGTAGATTTGACATTTAGATTCGGCAACCACCAGACTCTCCGAAGCCGTGTTGCAATCCTGTTTCCACTGAAACAACAGTGGTTTCGTGTTGCTGTGGTCCCTGGGAAGACTCCATTTCTTTTATCAAGTCAATTTCTTCAACAGATACAAGCAGTCATTGATACTGCTGAGTGTACTTTGTGGAGTAAACTGCTCAACAGGTATATTCCGGTTGAGCACAGTGCCAAGAACTTGATGATGTTGAATATTAATGCACTGTGGGACATCCAGCAACCGAAAGAAAGCACTAGCTTCACTGCCACGACCGAAGCGGTGGACAAACAGGCTCTTGAAGCAACGAATCCAGCAACGGAGCCAAGAACGCAGTCAGTGGTAGAAGATACCCAGAAACACAGTCATGAGTCGAACATGGTAGAGTATCGGCACAAGTGCATCACAACCCCAGTTGATCCTTCGACTGTTCGCAATCATGTCGCTCGCCAAGAAGTTCCAAGCCTTCATGAAGCAAGCATCCACCGAGCAGATCGACCTGCTGACTCTGGAGGAGTTAGCCGAGTCGAAAGTGAATTTCGGCAAGTTGAAGAACAATCTGACCTTTGCCGAAGCCTTCAAGGACACGGAGTGGACATCGATCATCATTTTCCGTTACGAGAACAGCGAGAAGCCCGAGCACCGCAAGTTCATGCGATACTGCAACATGATGCTGAGCGATCCCAAGCAGATGGAGCGTGCCATGGGCTCCAAGGAACAGACTACTCCAGCCAAGCCCATGAAGAAGACTTCTGTCAAACAACCTCAAGCACTACCAGTGGAGCTGGAGGAGGAATTCGAGGAGTCGGATTGGGAGACAATGACAGAGGGAGCCAAGAAGGGAGAGTTGATTGCTCAACAGGCAGAGATGGAGAGTCGCATGGGACGCATGGAGGAAGCTTTGTCCCAGGTCATTGCTCATCTGCAGCAACTGAGTGCGTCGGGATCCAATCAGAACTTGACCATCAAGGCCGAGCCTGGAGTCTGAGTGAGTTGGATAAAGCATGGACAGACAGTGAGTTCTGCTTTGCTCTTCCTGAAGAAGTATGCCAAAGCTTCGTCCAAGAGTGTCGTAGATTGGTCAGAATGATGAAGAAGGAACTTTCTGATGTTCAACAAATCATAAAGCCACGAGGAATCAAAACCAAGTTGTTTGAAGTGATGTGTCATCCGGAGAGCGAACTCACTCGTCAATGTCAGAACTTGGGATGCAGAGCAAGGCGATTCAGTAAATGTCAAGGAGATCTGAGTAGTGTTAAGGGTCGACGCAATCTGTTTGCTTTCTTGGTAACAGAACGACCTGAACATGTTTGGTACTCTCCTGAATGTGGGCCGTGGTGTAAGTGGTCAACATTGAACATGTCTAAGTCCATGGAATCGCTGAATGAAGGCATTGCTCAGAGACGAAATTCTCTTTGGCAGATTGCACTGGGAATCGTGCTATGTGAGCATCAAGTGGGAGTCGAACAGCATTTTCACATGGAACAACCTGGTGGCTCCGACATGTTGAAATTACCGGTGTTGAATCACATTCTGGATGTTGCTCCCATGTGTTCGTTTGATCTTTGCAACGTAGGAGATCTTCGTGATCCGTTGACAAAAGAGCCCATCAAGAAACGATTGGACGTGTGCACGACGTCAAAAGAATTGTGGAACATGCTACATGGTAGATACTGTAAACAGGATCATCAACACACACAAATTGCAGGAACGACCAAGGTAGACGGATGCAGTGTGGCTCGATCCCAGTTCTCGGAGCGATACCCTCGGAAGTTTGCGCGGCAGGTATGTGCAGTGTTTACCCATCACAATTCCTTTCAGAACCTGACACATGACACGTTGGCCAACGAGGCTCATGAACCTCCAACAAGCAATGCAGATGATCATCCTACCAAACGACGAAGACTCACCGGAAAGAATTCTCCGATACAGATTATGCTTCAGAATCCAAATGTGACATGGGATGACATCATGAAGGCAGCTGATGGAACAGCGCCCCGGGTAGGAATCCAGGTGTTAGATCAGGGAGCACTCCTTCAAGCTGTTCAGACACTATGCCCAGATCACATCGTTCATCATTTGGTGCTGTGTAGAGGAACTGATCGCATGGTAGGACCCAACATGAGAATGATCCCAGGTGAAGCAGGCTGGAGGAAAATGGTTTGCATCCGTCGTCGTTTCGAGGATGTCGTAGTTGAACCAGAATGGGAACGATGGGAGAACCTGTCGTACCGGCAGATCCGTCGGAACTGCACTTCGGCTCGATGTGGTGTCACTATTTTTGCCAGACCCAGGTATCAACCAATGCCAGATGTAAATCCTGCATCACATCAGATTGAGACAGCCGAAATACCGACAATGTCGCCGACTCCAACAGTGAGAACGCCATCGGAGACTGTTCCAGCTGGGTCCCCTGTAAAGGAAGAACGTGTTATGATTGACTTGGTGAGTCAAAAGCATGGACCCAACTTTCTAGCCTTGCCACGTGAAGAACAAGAATGGTTACTCCGACTGCATCAGAACACGGGCCATCCTGGTCAACAGAAATTAGAGCAATTGTGTAGACACATGGGATGTTCCACGGAAGTACTGAAGGCCATTGCCGACATACGATGCTCCACATGTATTGAGAGCAAAGGGCCGGTAGTTCCTCGAAGCAGTTCCATTCCAACACCGGGTGATTTTTGTGACACGGTTTGCATGGATGGCATATCATGGACAAATTCCCAAGGACAACAATTTCATTTTTACCATATGTTGGATCAATCCACACAGTATCATGTGGCATGCTGCTCTCCAACAAGGACCGTGGAAAGCGCCGTCAGAGCGCTCACCACGGGATGGATTGCTTGGGCCGGCGCTCCCGGACAACTGGTTCTGGATGCAGCAGGTGAGTTTTGTGATGAGAAGTTGCAGGAATTTTCACAGAAGCATGGAATCCGATTGAAAGTATTACCCCCAGAAGCACATTGGCAGAATGCAAGATGCGAGAGACATGGTGGGGTACTTCAAGAAATCCTTACTAAGATGGACATCGAGGAACCCATTCAGAGCTATGAACAATTGGAACAAGCATTAGCATTTGCAACTCAGACAAAGAACCAATGGTCTAGGTATCGAGGATACCCACCGGAGATACTTGTTTTCGGCAAACTCCGGAAAATGCATGCATCCAATTTGAGCGATGATGACAGTGCCGCACATGAGCTTGCTGATGCCGAAGGCCCTGAAGGTATCAGGTTTAGAGCAGAGTTAGCCATGAGAGAGAGAGCTAGGAAAGCATTCGTGCAGATTGATAATGACCAAGCAGGACGTAGAGCATTATTGCACAGAAATAGGCCACATCGAGGAGTCTACATGCCAGGGGACTGGATTATGATGTGGAGACAGAACAAGAGATGGATAGGACCCATGCAAGTCATTCAACATGATCAAAATCAATGTATTTGGGCATCCTTTGGTAACAAGATGTATCGTAGTGCGCCCGAGCATGTGAGACCCTTGTCAGCCATCGAAGAAGTGAAGCTGCAACCAAACGAAAAGAGTATCAAGATGGAACCTACTCAGGGATGTTCCCCGCCACCACCAGCAGAGAACCTTGAAATATCTCTAGAACCTAGTGCTGTAGGATCAGAACCACCGCTAGATCATGAAGATGAAGCAGAATCGCTTGAAATTCCATCCAGTCAGCATTCGCAAAATGAATCCAATGAGATGATGGACGATGGTTTAGGTATTCCTATCCCCGAGGACGAGGAAGATGACCTGATTTGTGAAGCATATCACTTGCAACCAGATCAACATTGGGAGATTGGCTTCACGATTTCGGAAAAGGAACAACACGGTCTGAAGGAGATGTCCCTGGAGGAACAACAAACCTTCTTGGTATCAACAGCAAAGAAACAGAGGAGCGAAGTCAAACTGAAGGAACTGACTAATGCAGAACGTCAACAATTCGAACTGGCCAAGGAGAAGGAACTGCAATCATGGATTGATACAGAAACCATTCAGAGGATTAGCCGTGGTCAGATTCCTCCACAGAGTGTATTACGGTGTCGTTGGATCCTAACATGGAAGGAGAGCGACGATGGAAAAGTGCCTCCCGAACGAAAACCGAAGGCCAGGTTGGTGGTATTGGGCTATGAAGATCCATTATTATGTCAGGTGGAACGAGACAGCCCGACATTGACCAAGTTGGGCCGCATGTTACTGTTGCAGTACGCGGCAAGTTCTTGCTGGAAGATTGGAAGTTTCGATGTGAAAACGGCCTTTTTGCGTGGCAGTGACAATCAACGATTACTTGGACTTGAACCACCAATTGAACTTCGTCGCAAACTGGGTTTATCCGAAACAGAAATCGTCCAACTGCGAAAAGGAGCATACGGTCGGGCAGATGCCCCACTGCTCTGGTTCAACGAATTGAAACGAGGGTTGGTAGAACTGAACATGACACAGTCGCCGTTTGATCCATGCTTATTCATATACGCCCCTCACGGCGTCACAGAAGGACTGATAGGAATCCACGTCGACGACGGACTCTTTTGTGGATCAGCAGCATTCCATGGTGTACTACAACAACTGTCGGAAAGATTCCCATTTGGTAGCAGGAAGGAAGGAGAGTTCGTGTTCACTGGACTGCACATAAAGCAACATCAGGACTTTTCGATAACGGTGGATCAGACTCGGTATGTAAAGGACATCGAACCAATCCATGTGTCATCAGAGCGTCGAAGACAGACAGAAGAGATGGTCACAGAGAATGAGAGGCAAGCTCTTCGTGGACTCATAGGAAGCCTCCAATATGCGTCAACCAATACACGTCCGGACCTGGGAAGTCGGTTGTCATTTTTACAAGGACAAATCAATAAGGCATGTGTAGGAACTCTTTTGGATGGAAACAGAGCATTGCAAGAAGCCAAAGCACATGCAGACACCATGTTGCGCATTCAGCCCATACCAATCAAGGACATCCGGTTCCTTTCATTTTCAGATGCAGCATTTGCTTCAGAGAAGAATCATTCATCACATCAAGGCATGTTACTCATGACAGCTCACCGATGCATTGGAGAGAACCAGAGTAGTCCCGTAAATCCAATATTGTGGTCATCCAAGAAAATTCAAAAGGTGGCAGTGAGTACTTTGTCGGCAGAGGCAATGGCATTGGCAAGCTCAGTAGACATTTTGGCATGGGCACGTTTGTTTTGGGGCTGGATCTGCGATGTCAACTGCTGTTGGCAGCTTGGAGATCAAACACTCTTGAAGCTACCTCCAGCTTTTACAGCTTTGAAAGATGACACGGATTCCCATGACACCAATGCATCATTGTTGAACACCAGCAAGTTGTGTGCTAAAGTTGGGTTGGCTGATAGCATCATAAGCACAGATTGTAAATCATTATTCGACATAATATCACGAACGGCTCCACCAGCTTGTCAGGAGTTCCGCACAGTCTTACAAGCCAAACTGATCCGCGAACACCTGGCCACAGGTGTATTGATTAGATGGGTACCCACAGGAGCTCAAATGGCAGATAGCCTTACAAAGGTTATGGACAACTCGGTGATTCGTGAGTGTCTTCGTCTTGGAAGATACCGGCTCAGAGATGAGGACGAAGTGTTGAAGACCAGAGCCGATTCCAAAGCCCGTCTCCAATGGCTTCGAATGTCGAAGCAGAATTCAGATGCAGAGAAATGCCAAGTCGTCTCTGATACATTGCATGAGAAATCTACGCCTCCATAGAATCATAGCCAAATAGTGTCTTTTGAGTTCAGAGAAGTTCGGATGAGTGAACAGACCATGTCGGTCTGAAGAGTCGAAAGCGAATTTTTATTCGGGTTTGTGAAAGATTGAACAAGAGTCATAGCTGGATTAGCTCGCACGGAACTTGGTGCTTACACATCATGTCGACACATCATGAGATCTTACTTGCCGACTGACAATGCGTTGTCTTGTAGGGATGAATGTCGAGGGTTTCAAGTGGACATCCCGTTTGACGGAACATGGTGAATGTTGTACGTGAGTAAGTCAATTTTTTTTAAAGAGTGGGAATGTGAAATCTTCCCATTCACATGTTCACCTGTGAGTGCCGGTTGACTCTCCATTCACTCAGCCTCTCTGTCGACACGGCTGCCCAAAGATGGAGGTGGGTAGCGGATGCGGATCATCTTGCGCCATGGAAAAGTGAGCTGGGGCAGCTCTTTCAGTGTGAGTTGGCTAGGGCATTTACTTACATCATTTGCTTCTGCGGCCAGAAGTTCAAGGGTGAGGACACCCCATCAATCTGGGAATTCAGCTGCATACAGGTTCCGTCTACCAATTCTTTTGAGAATTTGCATATACATACATATATATATATATATATATTTATTATATCAAATCAAATTATATTATATGTATGTAATATAAATGTATATAATTATATATATAAGATGTTCATGAAAATACAAACATATATGATGTGTATCTCAACATACAATATATGCACATGTATAATTACGTAACATTCAAAAGGTTACGTGCTCCAGTTGTAGAGGTAAAAGAGACCTTTCATACCCCAGCAGAAATGTGAATGGGATGTCTGTTCAACAATGAACACAAGAATGGATCATTGGGGATATCTTCCTTATCGTTTTTGAAGGCAGCCACATGTGAAGAGAAACTTGGGTGCTTCAACGGCAAAGTTCAAAACACAGCACTTTTCGTTGCACAGGGCCATGTTTTGATGAAAATTCCTTCACCAAGTTGATGGCAAATTGCTACAGTACTAGAAACGTCTGGAAACCATGTTTCTTGCCGGTTTCAATCATGGCAGTAGATGCAGCTAATGGCGCCATCCGAAGCATGTTGACACCCCACAGGGGAACCAACCATCTGAGACTTCACCCAGTGTGACTGGTAGCTCCATAGGTCTCCACCAACCCTGGAGGTAGGAACCCGTGACCCAAAGCGCCGACACAGCCCAACCTCGCCGAAGGCACTGGTCACGACAACAAGGAAAATACCAAACCTCAGGATTGATGTCCGAGATGGGATCCCCATGATCTGAATGATCAACCTGAACATTTGATGGTTCCAAAAGAACAAAAATGAATCTGATGCGCAATTTGTGAATGCTTGTGATGGTTTCGACGCGAAAAAATATAGACTTATTGATGATTGGTGGCGGCGGTTGGTGGTTGGTGGTTGACCCATGCTGGTCCTATGCTGGTCCTCACAACAACTCGGATCCAACAAAAAAATGATCCCAACCGGATCGCCAACTTGTCCCAATAACTTGGCCCCCAGAGACTCTGAGTGAATTGACAATCTGGGGCCGTGTCAAACTGCATCGTGCTTTTGGTTGTGACGCCCCTAGTGGCAATGACAGGCCCAAGCTGGTTCTACTGTGATGCAGAAGTGGGTGTCCGTTGACAAGTTCCATGTTCCTCTATGACGATGATGATTTACCAACACATCTCAACGTAGAACCAGATCGATATATGTCAGACAAGACCAAGAAAGACTTCATTGGCTGCAATGATGTTGGAAGTCGGCCATGTTTGAGATTGGTCAGCTTAGCGTAGCTTCACCAAGCATGACTAATTGAGTCTCAACATCGCAAAGCTTAGCAGCTATATATTCTTATCACGCACTACGGATGAAGCGGTTTAGGCATTCCACCTACTAACCTCTTGTCACATGACTCGGTTCAGTGGGAATTCCAAGATCCACTCTGATGATTCAATCTGTTCAAATGACAGCATCTTCCTTTGAAAGAAACAAAACTATAGCAGTAAGAAAACAAGATAAAAACAGTAATGGCAGCAGCAACAACAACAACAACAGCAACAACAACAACAACAGAAACAACAACAAAAACAAAGACAAAGATCATGCCGCTTCTGTTGCTGTGCAGCTCATCCCTTTACCATCCCATCCATGTCAGGCAGCACTGCCCTTAGGCCCATGGCGACATCATGGCAGGAAACCAAGGGCCCCCTGGTGAATCCAAAGCCACTCAGCTGCTTCGGAACTGGAGACTGTTGGAGAACAACCAAGTTGTCCGTTTCTCGTTGATGATCCATGCGGTGGTTTCTCAAGCCATAGAGGTACCCCCCCAATGCCATATTGATGACGTTTTTTATAATAAACCAACCATTTTTGGGTGTTTCCTATTGGGAGGAACCCCCATGTATCTGGGAAAGGGAAAGTCTTTCAGCACCAGTACTTTGCAATAATGTGACTTTGTTGCTATTTCACAGTCTCTTGCCGACGTTCCCCAACTCGAACCTTCAAATTGACTACTGGTGTTGTAATGGTCCATAAATGATGTGGGGGGGTCTCAAAATGGGGGCACCCCCTAATCATCTCATATTAATCATTGTTTATTAATAAACCAACCATTTTTGGGTCCCTTTTTGAGAAACCCCAAGAAATGAAGTAGATCTGAAGTGGTAGCCAGTGGTACTGTAGCCCTGTTGAAAGAGATTTCCATGAAATCTTGGCTCTGGAGTAGTAATGGCCTATGTGTGCGTATGATTCTGTATGAGTGGATGGATCAGTGGAAGGATAGAAACACTCCCCCACGCAAAAAACAAACAAACCTATGAGGAGAAGAGCCATGTGATTGCGATTTCTGTCATGTTTGGAAGAACTTGTACGAGAACAAGGGCATGAAGCGCTGGCGAAACTCGAAATAAAGATAAATAGAGTCTCATCCAACGGGTATGAGTTTGATAGACTGGATGGTATACAAGTTTCAAAGTGGTTCT
This sequence comes from Symbiodinium kawagutii, assembly GCA_009767595.1. Lineage (NCBI taxonomy): Eukaryota > Dinophyceae > Suessiales > Symbiodiniaceae > Symbiodinium > Symbiodinium kawagutii. Next base: position 294,365 of record VSDK01029406.1, on the reverse strand, counting down.
TCAGATTCCACAGCGGCAACAACGGTTCTTCGCAACTGGTGGCTTTGGAGGCTAAATCTGCTGCTCCCTTTGGGAGCAACAACTGTTCGTGGCGGGTGCAAGTCAACTGCGGTCGCGACGGGTCATGTTTGAAGGGCATCAAGGTGGTTCAGGTTCGTAATGACATGAATCAATTAGGAAACTTGCGGCTATCACTGGATAACCGTATGATAGGTCTTGTGCTCCATCTCCTCAATATGGATCAATTTTTCATCAACCCTTCATGGCTGTCGATTTTGCGATGTGCGCCAAATGTATGGGAAAGAGCTTTAACTGCATACCAGCGCCCGCCGAAACTACGCTCCGTTGGGAGCTTCGAACTACCAAGCTGCGAGCCAAGTTCGAAAGGCAAGGAGTAATTGGGCTGTGCAAGCAAGTGCTGTGAAGGCACATATCCGGCAGGAGGCCGTTTATGCTGCTGGATTTTGAGGTTGATTAGTCTCGCCTAACTAGTTGAGCTCGGTTCCAACTCGTGGCTGATCAATCATGACATGTGTGAATCAGCCACTCGGGGCACCCATCACTGGATGTTGATTCTTCAAAATCAAAATCAACCATGAACACCACCACAACATCAATCAACATCAACCGCAAGAATCACCACAACATGAATCAACCTGTTCATCAATCATCCGTGAAATCCTCATCATGAAATCGTCGCGGATCGCCTTCGCCTTCGAACCTTTTTCGGCTTCCCAGGAGGACGACCACATCCCAAATCAGTCTCCAGCTGTCCAGCTTCACCATGGTGGGTATCAACATGGCTAGTTGATACCATCACTAGCCATGGGTGGTTGATATTCCCACCAGTGGTTGGTTGATTGCTGGTTGGTATTCGGTTGATTCTTGAAGCAATCAACCAACTGAGCAGCAAGAAGCAATGCCAGCCTTAAGTGCTGGTTGGTTGCTAGGTAGTTGATTACTAGTTGATTGCTAGTTGGTTCTGCCCCACTCCCCAGCTACCCAAGCTCCCAATCCCCAGCTGACGTCCCCCTGCTGAGAAGCAGCCATGGAGGTGGGTGTTCCTGACATCTTCGACAGGTCAGAAGCATACACTCATGTCATGTGACAGCCATGGAGGTGGCCGTTCCTGCCATCTTCATCCCCAAATTTCAGGCTGTCACATGTTGTCACCTTGTCGGTCGCGAACCATTGGGGGATGGGTTCCCCCAAATTTTCTGCGCTGCAGCTCTGGTGTGCCCCCAATTGCTCTTCCCGGAAAGCTGCGAGGTCAGTCCTGCACCCAGCAACACTGGGTTGGATGGAGTGAATTGCTGCCTGTGCAGGTGGAAATCAGGGCGGTTCAGGTCACAAAATGTTGATCAAATGGCGCTTAATGCTGGTTGATTGATGCTTGATAGGAGAATGACTCAAGACTTTCTACATGAGGGGGGCATACCGAACTCCATATACCCCAAACCAACCCAAGGCCATCTTGTTCTACAGTTTCCCAGTTTTTGTTGGCAAAGAACAGCAGATCCAGTTCTTGAAACAGTTTGGTACCACGAGTAGCGTTGCAATGATCAGTCCCTGGGCGCTGGCTTAGATATCCAAGATATTCTAACATGGTCTTCTCAGTCATGAGCTTGTGGGTTTGATGCCTGCATCATCTTCACGATCAAAACATCCAAGTCATGATATCTACAACTACCATCCGTGACAGCTTGCATTTCCCAAGGAAGCCCAGTTCTACCCATCATGAACATGCATCCATCCGTCATCCTTCGGTCAAAAATGTGGAACTGGTTGCTGGTGTGGAAGTTCGTTCTGGACTGTTGTTGGGAATAGTTCACTACCCATTTTCGGTCCATTCTCCAAACAATTGCTAACCAGTATCAAACAATTGCTAACCAGTATCAAAAAATTGCTAGCCAGTATCACCCCATTATTGTTGTCAAGCAATTATCTGCCATTATCAACCCATTCTCAACCATAATCAACCCGTTATCAACCCGCCATCAGCCATTATTCGACAAATGAACCACATTGATCATCATGTATCATCACTTGCAAACATTTGCCATCAAGCATCATCAGTCATCAGCCATCACCAAGATTAAAATCAATCAACCAGCATTCGCCAGCTATAAATGATAGCTTTTCAATTGCCAGGTTGGCTCCCCACAGTGTAACCATCGTGAACCGTGCCCAACCATCCTCCCCAGCAACGCACCTCAGTGGAATAGGAGATGGAACTGGTAGCCCAGGGGTGCTGCCTGACGAGCCACCGTTTTGGAGCGAGGTGCCCTAGCGTTACCGTGGTCAAGCAACGGTTGGCAACAGGCACGGTTGATAATGGCATGATCATTGGTTTTAATGGTTAGTTTGTATTCAACTAGTTACAAACTATTTTGTATTCAACTAGTTACCAACTATGATAGTAACATTAATAACGGTGCATTAAGTACCTAATAAGATGGCATGATAATGGCATCCAGCCTGATGGTGAAATGGTTAGTTACTATTTGTATTCAGGCTGGATATCGACGAGTGATGATTGATATGAAGGGTTGATGATGATTAACATGAAAAACGACACTTAGTTCTTGATGCATAATCACTGATGGATTGATAGTTAGGATTGGTTGCCAGCTTGGCCAACCCTGATTGGTGACAGGTTGGCAATGGTTGGAGATGGTTGATCACGGGGAAAAATCACAAATAACAATAGTGAGACACAAAGGTATGTGGTCAAAGGACGATGCTTGTGAGAATTGCATTAGCATGGTTAAAAACCAGAATTTAGACCAGCTAACCATGTAGCAGCCAGAAAAGTAGCCAATCAACAGCAGTTAGCTCGGTGATTACTGTAATTAAAGCCAATTCTTGACCATGAACCAATTCACAGTTAAGAACCGATGATCCAACATAAATTCACCAATACAGCAACCCTTAAAAAGATAGACATTCGAAACGTATACCCTCTGGTAAACTAACCTGGCAATGGAAAATCCACCATTTATTGGTGTTTTCCCTGAGTTTCACTATAAAATATGGTTAAAATCCATTGCCATGTTAGTTTACCAGAGGGTACTATCCTTTTCATTGCTGGTTATCATCCCAGAAATCCACTAGGAATCGCCACAAACGACCTCCGTGTGCTGCGTCGTTGACAGCCCTGGCGAGGCTTCGGCTGCTGGTGAGCTGGGGATGAGATGCACCGTTGGTAGAAGCAACAGAAGGTGTTGGATGTTCATAAGGATCTATCTATCTATTAATTTATCCATTCATGAAGTGCTGGATATGCATAAGGAATCATAAGGATCTATCTATCTGTCTGTCTGTCTGTCTGTCTATCTATCTATCTATCTATCTATCTATCTATCTATCTCTTCATTTATCCATCTATCTTCATGAAAAAATGCCTAGTTTGACCTCAATTAATCGAGGTGTCCCAGTCGCTGACAATCACACAGTGGAAACCCAGGAAAGTGGAGAACTTGGCCATTCCGAACTCAGCAGATCATGGAATCTCACGAAACGTGCAAATCATATGGAGTCACAAACCTCTGCCTAGAGCATCTGGCGGTGTCAGTCAAAGATCCCTCCAATTCTTTCCTCTTGTGCCTTGAGTCAACCCAACCAGCTACGGGCCACCCTTAGTTTCCCTGGTTCCCACCATCCTTCACCAGCCAGTTTTCCCTCTCATCCTCAATCATCTCCTCCCCCCTTCGTTGCTCAAAAGCCTTGACCCACAGCCAACCCAACCCCTGGCTACGCCGTAACGGCTCGCTCCACTGCCAGGTGGTCACCACCAAGGCTCGGCGCACCTGGCGGATGGCTTGGGCGAAGGACAGTAACTTCCGTAGCCGATGAGCTGCTGAGCCTGGCGGTTCGGAATCTGCTGGGGATGGGTTGGTAAGCAAGGTTGGTGACCGAAATTGAGTGGTTGACATGCAGGTTTTGTAGTGGTTAATAATGGTTTATACTGAGAAATTGTGGTTAATGGTTAATAGTGGTTCGGAACCTATCCCAAAATGACCAGGTTTCATAGTGGGTAATAGTGGTTCATAACCAACAAGAGTGGATAGTAGTTAGTGGTTAGTAATGCTTAACATGATGCTTTAATGATGGTAGTGATGGTTGAGAATGATGGTTAAAAAGATGGTCTTTGATAAACCCTTGGGGAATCGAAAATGAATAACAGGGGTATAACAGGGGTACAAATGATTCACCATAAATATCATCATGGGAACCTGCTGAAAAAACAAGGCTATTAAAAAACAGGTACAAAATGGTGAAGAGTGAAGAATAGCGCTTGATCATAGCCCACACCCAAAGAAAATCTGAAATCAAAAATAACACAGAATGAAACTATAGGAAAAACATCATTGAAACAACATGAAACTGTTATTCTTGATTTACAGATTTGGTCAAAACCTGGACCTCAGGTAGGTCCAAAAACTGTTGTAGAAACAACATTGGTGTTATAAATCAAATGTTATAAATCCATATTCTGGTGGATCAACCGCGAGGAAATATTCTGAAAATGAAACTGTTACAGAAACAAGATCCACCAGAATTTGTAAGAATTAATATGAGGATTGTAACATGAGGATACCATTAATGAAACTGTTATCGAAACAACATTTACAAACCCCAATGGACCTCTGAGTTGGTCAAACCTGGCGGGAGCCGCCTGTCCGCTGTGCATGCGCCCCACGGGCGGCTGTCCAGGGGCCCCACGGGCGCCGGCGACGCAGCCGGCACCCGCGCCGGCGTATGCGGCGGGGGCGCGACGAAGGGCGAGGGCGGTGGCGGCAGCTTCGGTTGGGGCGAGGGCGGCTGCGTCGCGGGAGGTTCAGGCGACCTGGGCTGGGGCAGCTGTGGGACGGGACCTCTCAGCTATCAACTGAGTGATTAGTGGTTATAGTGGATGGTTAGATTGACCTTTGACCAGCTAATGGTTGGTTGATAGTTGCATTAGTGGATGGTTAGATTGACCTTGGAGCTGTTGACTTAAAGGTGAGTGGTTACGGTTGATGGTTGGATTGACCTTTGACTATAGCTAATGGTTAATAGTTGGATTAGTGTTGAGGATGGTGAGTGATTCATAACTGGTGGTTAGTGAATGGTTGAACCACATAGATGGTTTGTTGATGGTTGGATGTTTATCTTAAATGGCTGATGATTACCGTCTAGAGGATATATTTAAGATCTAGGGGATGATGAATAACTAACATTACTAATTTTGGTTGAAAACTAATAGTTAGCTGATAGTGGTTATGGATTGGTTGTGATATTGAACTCGTTTACTGACAAAACTGTTGCTAACAAAGATGTGACATTGAACAAGTTATTGGTTAGTTAGTTGTTACTAACAGCTGAACTGCTAACTTCCTGAGACAACTAGAGACGCTGGGTTGGTTGATGGAAGAATCTACCTTGGAAACCCGGCCGTGTTCACCACCAAATGTGGGGGTTTTCTTATAGATTTTTCCATTGTGGTTGGCTATTATTCACTATTTTTTGTTGGTTATTAGACATCATTGGCTAGCACGATTAACCATCATGAAGAACTTTTAACCATCATCAACCATGAATCAACTATCCAATAAATCCCATCGTCACCCATGGAAAAATCTACGTGCGGGAAACTCAGATGTTTTACCACCAATTGTGGCAGAAACCCATGGTAAAAACAATTAATCATTTCAACCATGAATCAACCACGTTAAATCCAACTAAATCCAGCTGCTGTAACCACGAATTGTGGCAAAAACAGACGGTAAATCCATCCAAATTCCTTCATTTCACCAGCTCATAATGAACCATCGTTCAGATTGATAAATCATCAGCCATTCCAACCATAAACCCCCCCCATTTCACCAGCTCCAACGCTTGACATCCCGCTGCCTCAAGCTGCACCGTTTCTCCCCCTAAGCCTCCGCGCGGTGGCGCTTCGGGCATCTGGCTGGGCCGATGGCCCTTGGAACGACCGTGGCCTCAGAGGAGAAGCGGCCACGGTGGTTGGTGAATGGTTGGGGTCATGATGATTAACAGTGGTGGATAAGGATAGCTAATGATAGTTAATGATGATGGGATTTATTGGCTAGTTGATTCATGGTTGATGATGATTAACAGTGGTTTTGCGGCTTTGCGTGTGAGTGCGGTCCTTGTTCTCCGCGCTGTATGACGCCGGCAATTGCGTGCATCACACAAACTGTACACATGATAAAAAACTGATGAATGAGATGCCCTTGAGCGAATGGGACACATGACGGTGACCTTGAGCGACTGGGCACATGATGACAAATCCAAGTTACGCAAACCTAGCATGGTGCATCCTATATGACCACGGTCGGTTTAGGGAGCGATTGGTTTTGCCCCCCACATGAAAGAACTTCCACAACACCTGTTGCACATCCTGCACATTGGGCAAGCATGGGGGTGTATGAAACCCAGCAACTGGTATACTGTATCCGAACTTGGCAAGGCCTAAACCACGTTCAAGCTGAATTGGATGCGCACAGCATCGAAGCCACCAACGTAGAGTCTTGATCCAGATCCCACTCTGAATATTAAGATCTAATGGTGCTATATCAGCCATGGTAGACTGTTGACGAAGCACAACACATTTTTTTGAATGATTAACAGTGGTTAATGATGATTGACGATTGTTGGTGATGGTAAATCATTAGCAAGCATGATGAGGAGCTCATGATTAACCTATGGTTCATGATGGTCAATAGTTATTTATAATGATTAACCATGGTGGATACGGATAGCAAATGATAGTCAATGATAACCATCCATGGTGATGATGATTGACCGTCGTTCATGATTGTGAATAGTTAGTGATAGTTAGTGACGACGGGACTTATTGGCCAGTTGATTCATGGTTGTTGGTTAACAGTGGTTAATGAATGTTAATTAATGATGGTTGATAGTTGTTCACGATGAAACATGGTGGATAATGATATCTAATGGATGATTAATGGAGAATAGATGCTTATATAATCATGGTTAATAGCTGTTAATGATGGTAAAATCATTCCCAATGATGGCAAATAGTTTCTAATGATGGTTAATCATCGTGGATAATCAAGGTTCAGAATGATTGGTAAAGGTTTGAGAATGCTCGGGTCGATCATGGCTGGGATGGTTGTAAGTGAACCAAATAGTTGGCTAGAATGCTTGGTTGATGATGTTGGTTCAGAAAGGTGATGCGTGTTAATGCTAATTGGGCAATGGTGGCTGGAATGGGTAGTACCTTTGCTTTGATACCATTATGGGTTCAGGTCGCCATGGGTGAAAGAAGATGGATGAAGACCTCTTTCAAACAAATGGCTGTAGAATAGTTGGATTACCAAGTCATGGTCAATGAGGGTGGCTAATAACTAGTGAATCACAGTATGGTTGTTCCCGCGCATGCAGTAGAATCACTATCCCCAAGCTCCGGACAAAAAAAACTTGGCTATGGTGGGTCATCCAGCTTGCCTGCAGCGTGGTCCAGGGTCCGTCCTGACATCTGAGATCCAGACCCAGCTTCATCTTGATGGCCCTCCAAGCGCAGAAAACGTGCACAGGTTCCCATGTCCAACCGGTGTCCAATCTGTGTCCGTAGGTGCCAGTGGATTTCCAATGGACAGCTCCCACTGTTTCCACCACCTGGATTTTCCTACGACTTCTGGGGAGGAAAGACACTATCGATCTACGTGCGACCCCATGTCGTGAGGCATCCGCATGAAATGGTTGGGGGAATGTTGCAACAGTCACATGAAACACCCACGATATAGCAACGGGTGGTGGATATCATGGCGATGATTTTCACCAACTGTTGCTTGTACCTGGAGCTCAATTACCATGGCAACACCTGATGGATTGATGCCAACGCATGCCAACACCCAATCCCTTCTGCCTGTAAGACCACTGTAACCCTTGGGTTAGTATGGAACTGCATGGAACCGTATGGAATCCTATGGGACCGATGCAGTTTCGGAAGACAGTGGCGCCACAGCCCAGCGTCCTGATGTATCTATCTCTGTAGTCATCGGCATCCACTTTTCGTCCATCCTTTGCGGCAAGGGATGAACTAAAACGACCCGTGTCTCATGAACAAAGTTGGGAGGATCTCCATAGCCAGGGGTACAGTCATCATCCAGCGTATGAAACTTTTGTAAGAGGAAACCAACCATTATGGGTATTTTGAGAAAGCACCAGTTGGGAAACTGTTCAAAACAAAAGGACAACGACAACGAGGAACGAGTACCACCGAGTCTGCAACATACACATGGGGTGGACCTGAAAGAAATCTCTCGATATCTCTCTCGCCCTCTCTCGCTCTGTGCTATACGATTGCATTTTTAAATGTTTTTGGCGATGCCAGTTTAGCTTGCTCAAACAAGAAGGATCAAGAAGGTGGATCAAAAGTCTGTGTGTGCTCGCACGTACATGCGTGCAGAAATCGTGCGTTTCCATACGTTTCATTTGTCACTGAAATTAAATATTGAAATATCAAGTTCATGTTTGTACAAACAATACTACTAATTATATCGATATATCCAAATATGTGTGGGTACCTACTTGCCTACATTAACATATATGTATATATATAAATATATATAGATAACATCAAGCTCCATCATCACCCCCAGAACATCTCTCAACCGTCAGATCTGGATGCTTGACCCATCGTGTGCGCCTTGGCCTGCGCTGCGGCCTTTTCCCGAAAGATGGCCTGTTCCTGGCAGCAAGATGAAATCTGATGCTCTAATGAGGATGGATGATGATTAGCGATGGTTAACTACGATGATTAGTGATGGTTAATTAACATAATGAAATCTGATGAGTAGCGGAATGGCGCCTGTTGATGATTAAATGTGTCTCATGATGGTTGATCATGGTTATCGGTTATCGGTTATCATGTTTAATGCTTGTGGTCATCAATGGTTCTGGAAATCACCAGCGCCATTCCTCCTCGGACCCACAGCGTGGCTGGCTGCTCGAAACGTTCAACGGTCATCGGTGGTTCAACGGCCAATGATTGTGGGCATAACCAATATGGTATCTGATTAGTATGGTTGGTAACTGTTTCCTGAGCATGGATTTGACAACATCCATAGTTGACGGCCAACTACTCACCACGGATTCGTGTTGATGGACTTGTTATACCAGTAATTTCACCATCATCAATGAAAACTAATACTGGTATCAACGATCCTGACCATCATTAGTAGTGAATCATCATCATCATCATCATCATCATCATCATCATCATCATCATCCTCATCCTCATCATCCTCATCATCATCATCATCATCATCATCATCATCATCCTCATCCTCATCATCCTCATCATCATCATCATCATCCTCATCATCATCATCATCATCATCATCGTCATCATCAATCCTAAAACTTGATACCATTCATGCTTGCTAGTAATGCTACTAACCATCAATGTTTTCTAATCAACGACCACTCACCATGATTACTGATGCTGGGAAGCGTGGCCTTCGCCACCTTCATCGCTTCGAGGCGGTTGTAGACCTGGAGGCCGCCGACCCATCAAGTTGGGGGTGGCTGGTGACCAGGGTGGATATACCATGAGAAACCATGCAACTAGATGTGCAGGCAGTTGGGGTTGGTTTATGGTGAGTTTTCTTGGGATCTGACCATAGTATGCGAGCCAATGAGGTGGATGAACTCAGCCCTATAACAGTGGTGAATCTAACTGGTTAGAAAGCAGTGGGGATGCAAATCATGTGGATATTGTGCAACCAAGCAGTAGAAAAAATGGCGTACAATGGTAGCCAACAGTGATCTGAGCCGTGGTCAAATTCTAGCCATCACCGGTAACAAGTCAATATTGCCTCTCATCCCTACGCCCGGGACCAATGACCTACATCCGCAAATGATCTTGGCGAAAGTTGCCACTTTTTGTAGTTACAAATTGGCCCCCTATGTTGACAGCCACAGCCACTTCCAATTTGGATCATCCACCAATTTGTCTTTGGGAAAGACATTTTTCAGAAACCACCATAACTGATAGTTAGCAAAATAAAATCAGTTACCCAAGTACCAGTAGGATTTTGTTCTTGTGGTATCTTTCCGTGTCATCAAATCCTAGTATCTATCAACCCCAATTGGTCACTATCAACCATAGTTAATCACTATCAACCATAGTTACCCACTCTTAACCATTCTCAACCACCATGAATCATAGTCAACCACTATCAACCCTAGTTAACCACAGAAAATCCGATGGTTTTCCTATCAAAAAATCATCAAATCCCATGACTTTCGCACCCAAATCGACCCGTCAACGGACCCAACTGCCGCTCTCCTTGGAGCTGTCGTTGAAGGAGAGCCGCGCGTCCTGCAGAGCAGGAAATGATGGCTGATGATGTTTCAATGGTGGCTCCATGGTGGCTCAATGGGGGCTCAGTGGTGGTTCAGTGGTGGTTCAGTGGTGGTTGAAGGGTGGTCGAATGGTGGTTGAAGGGTGGTTGAATGATTGGTTCAATGGTGGTTAAATAATTGGTGATGATGGTTAGGATGATTCAATAGAGCTGCTGGTGATTGATGATGGCTGACAGTGGCGACAAGGGATCTTGGGCCGGTAAAATCATATCTGGAAGCGCGCAGTGTGTGGACGTGCGCGTTCACAATCTATCCTGTGGCTAATGTTGGTTTCTGATTGGTTGATGGGATAGATTGTGAAGCAAGGGTTGACCATCACTGGTTAATGAGCTCATTAACCATCATGAATAATGTTGGTTTCTGATGATCGTATCTACCTGTTGGTTTCATGCCTATTTTCATTACTTTAGGGGGGGTTACACTAATCAGAAACCAACATTAGGAGCTAATGATGGAAATACTCGTGGATCAGTTGCCGCCTGCATTTCTGGTTCCGGTTCCTGCCTCTTTCCGCTGTGTGGGAACAACTACCGGCGGTGAAACTAGCATGAAACGTCTTGTTTGTTGTTTTAACAATTCAGTCTTCAGGAAGGTTTTTTACAATAATGACCTATGACAAAATGTCAAAATCCAATGCCTGCATTGTTTCTGTATATTTCGCAGTATGGCGCCAATTATGAAGCATGGATATTTACCGCCAACAACTTTGGGTGAGTGAAGCAAGATATTTCTATGACAATTGCAGACCTGCAAATTGCGCATGCCGATTCTGCGAGACTCAGGCTTTCGTTGGTACCTGCCTTGTCTTTTGTAAATCTACGGCCTGGTAGTCTGAGTCTGAACCCCGGCAGCATACCAATTGCACCGCTTGGAGATGCTTCGAGTGTCGGAACCGCAGTCATTGCGTTGGCACAACTGCCAGCTGGCGCCCGACGCAGCTGAAGCAGTGCTGAGTTGCATCGTTCCTTCCCTTGCACTGAGGTAGACACAGAAATTGGATATATGAATACTATGGTGGTATACCATGAAAATTGGTATTTATGATACTATGAGCATCATTACAGAAATTGGTATTGATGATACTGTAAATGATACTGTAATTGATGAATACTATGAAATTTCAGCAAACTGTAAATGATACTATGATACTTGAGACATCCACTTTCCGACTTCTAGTACTTCAGTGATACTATACCCGAATGATTTCATGATACCTAGCTAGTGACTTAATAGTGGATCAATTGCAGCAATTGACCATAATTGACCCTGTGAAGAGAGGCCGAGAGAAATGACAGAAGAAGCCCATCTATGCAAAACAGTTGGCAGAGTGCCCATTGGGGTAATTTTCACCCGAGTGGCACTCAGTCAAAGACGCAAATTCAATGCTGCAAGGCCGTACTTGACAAGATTCTGCCAGCAACAAACCATGCAGCATGAACCAGAACATTGATGAACGTGCAGTGACATGCTGGACGTTCTGAACATAGACCTTTTCAGATCCGTTCAGATCCTATAGCATGGTGGACTGGCCTCCCCTCCTATGGCAAGAGTTGTCGGGATGATCAGAGATCAACACCAGATCAACACCCACGACACTGGGAGCCCAGTGAACACGTTGGCGCATCGCTTCACTGCTGCTACCACCGAGACCAGTGGGTTGGCCTCAAACTCCCAGCTGCTCGTTACTCCCTCCGTGATGGGTTCGTTCGGAAGCAGCTTGCCACGTGCCCTACACCCGGCCAACGGTGTACAGAGCGCCCACGGACGTCCAAGGGCCCTATGCTTGGTCAGAACTCTGTGGGTAAGGCGATGGGTCCAAGTCAAGCTGCGGCAGTGAAACTTTTGCAGTTGAATGCTGGTCTACTTGCTGACCCATGGTAACGCACATGCTGGTTACTCCGCTCTGTGGAAACTGACGAATCGGTTTAGATAGGGAAAAAAAACATCAACAAGAGAACAACAACAGAATCCAACACACCACCATGAAACAGCCAAAACCTGTAGATCTTTCTGTGCTGGGGCAACCGCCTTGACTACTCAAAATCAAGACCTACTGACCTACCGGACACCCAGCAGTTGTGAAGATTTCTCCAACAACGATGCTGGGCCCAATGCTACTTGGACTTGGCGTTGCAAGGGGCGGTGCCACCTGTGGCGACTTGCAAGCCATCCAGGTGGTAAACTTCAGCAGCTATACTGTTTCACCAACTGTTGAATATAAATCACCAGCTGTTTTGATCTATGATTTGATTTATATTCAAAATATTTCAACAAAAATATTTACGATCAAAAAGGATCAGTGATTTGTCGAGCCGAAACTCGTCGAGCTCCCCACTCAAGGCAGATCTCCCTCCCGTCCCGCTCGATCAGGTGCAGATTGCTTAGGACAATGTCTTGTCCGTCATAGGTGGCATTCTCCTGGAGCAACATCAGAGAAAAAACGGTGAACACAGCGGAATGATCGACTAACAACGGTGGGTACAGTAGTGGTTTAGTTTATTGATATCTATTCATGGATCTTAGATGATCTTAGTAAAAACTTGACTAAGAATAGTGGGCAGTAGTTGCTCAAGTTGATTAATATCTTAATCGATCTTAGATATTCATCAACTTAAGATATTAATCAAACCTAGACTTAAGTGGATGATGACTTAAGTGTTGATCCATCCATCCACTTGGGTCCAGGTTTGGCCTTGGCCATTCGGCTGTTAGCCCGGTCTCCGCGGACTCTCCTCATTGTCCATCATGTAGTCACTGAAGGGCTGACGCAGTGGGCCGTCCACCACCACCAAAAAGCCCTGCAGCGCGGTAGGCACTTCGGGCAATCATAGGGTGATAGGTCAAACATATGAGTTGAATCATAGCTTAACCAAATGGGTGTTTCTCAAGTCATAGAAGTACCCCCAAATCATCCAATCACAATTGTAGTAGTAACTACCAACCATAGCTTTGGGGTTCCCAAATTAGATTGAGAAACCACCCAATGATTTTCACAGGGAGAATCATTGGCTACATTCATGTTACTTCAGGCACCTTCCTGGGAGCTCCAAGACTGCAGGGCTGGTGCATGCGTCATCGTGAAGCATAGGCTGGTACACGTTGGCTACCAGGATTTTGCTCAAGCATTGCGAGCTGGTTTCCTTGAGACACCACCACCACCACCACCACCACCACCACCATCATCATCATCATCATCATCATCATCATCATCATCATCAACCTCATCATCATCATAATTAATCACTAATCAACCATTAACTAACCATTAACTAAGCATGAACTGGCCATTGACCATTAGCTGGTAGGTTATCAGCATTGCCGTTACCATCACAAAACCACCATTGCCAAGATCAATATACCACCAAAAACCAGCATTGCAGTCATGACGATGGGCTTCCACAATCAGCAAATTGCTCCGGTGAAGGCACATAGTGTAGCTCAATCGTTGGGTTCACCTGTTGAAAGTCAGAAACGAACACTGTATTTGTGCAACCCATCTGGTAAGCATCGTGGGTCGCTGAGTGTATAGTTGTTACTGGTGAAAGAATGAGCGAATTGTATCTGCATGATATATCTTTTTCATGCACGAGACAGGTTCACAAAGACTTCTAATCTTGCATGCAACTCTGCATAGACATACGCATAATTTGTATAAGTATTTTGTAATTAAGTGATGCTCATATGACATGAATATCAGCTTTTATATTGTGATATATTCTACAATCTATACATAAAATTCATCGTTACTTTGCACATTCATATACATAAGTGCACGGAACCGCTTTCTTACATGCGTACGATGATGGGCTTGGGACGGTCACCACCCTTGAGGATACCGCCCAACCAATCATCAACAACCATGACCAACACCGAAACCGACCATCAAATCAACAGTGAAATCAACAAATACCCAACAAATACCCAACAAATCCCCCACCATCCCCACCCAATGACCACCAGTGACCCACCATGACCCACAACGGGTCTCTCCGATTGTTGGTCCAACGCTGTGACCGACAGGTCCAAGCGCATAGCTGACCCGTGCGCCTGGCCCCCGGGCTCCGTGGCATACTGCCATTCGATCTGCACTTCTCGGTCGTCCAGGAGGTACCTGCGGGGAAGGCGAAGGCTTCCAGGAGCGAAGGCTTCGGTGGGGTGGGGTGGTGGGGTGGATGGTGGGTGAACGATGGGTTCATGAGGATTTTTCATAATCGAGAACCATAACTGGCTAGTAGATTGATAAGCATCAATAGCCCTTATAAGTTATAACTTTTTGATAACCATTTATAGCCACTGCAGTAACTAATAACTAGTAACTGGCCACGTGGGTGCTTCCACTCAGCCATGTTGGTAACCTCAGATCATTTCTTTCCATCTCAGAGATCATCTTTTGGGCATGTCTACAAAGGATGTACCTTCAAAAGTCAAAGGTGTTCATTTTTTGAAGGGGCTATACTCATCATCGCAATACCCCGTCATCAAAGACCATCAAATTGAGGGTGAACCATAATGAACCATCAAATATGAAAAAACAATATCTACAGTAAATGAAAATGACTATAATTCCGACATCATTCATAGCTATACCTATACCCATCATTCGTGGAACACTCCATTGTTGCCTCGGGGATACCACCCCATGGCATCCGCTGGGCTGCTTGCGCCCCCCAGCCCTCCCCATGGACACGTGTTGGGCCGTACGCGCTGAATGCGGTGCCGCGATCTCACCTTTTGCAACGTTGGCTGGTGGTGTTCCAGGTTGCTGGGATTATTCCTAAGGTCATTCCAGGTTAGGTTCATCAATGGTGAATTTTGTTGATTTTGGATTGGACAAATCAACATGATGATACCGGGGGTTCTTAAAATCGGGGACCCCGAAATTTGTTGCCTTACTACTATAAATGGCTAATATGAGATGATTTGAGGGGTACCCGCATTTTAGGAAACACCCACAGTGGGTTCTGATTCGATGATTGATCATGCTAATCATGGTTCGCTTTACAAGTGGTTGGTGATGATTGATGATTAATCATGCTAATCATGGTCGGTTGCGAAGAACAATACTGTGTGGTTGATCTTGTTCAATGATGATTGACAAGTGTTGATTTGCCAACAATATTGAGTAAAACAAAATAAACAATTTCGATTGCCAATCATGATTGTTGATACTAATTTGCTGATCTGCAAATTACGATATGCATGGGTATGGTTGACAAAGAACAATTTCTGTTGATACATGTTGATGTTGGGCAAAAATGGGCAACACTGGACAATACCATCATGCTTCTGAAAACAAACATGGCAAACAGGTAGTATTGGTGATACTGGCAAAATCCAACAAAGGACATCTGTTGATCTGACCAGAGCTGACAACAACCTTCAGCTCACAACATGTTCTTGTATATACACTTGGTGTTTCCCAAAACGCAACAGGCATTCAGCGTGATTCCACCAATCAAGATCGATTCAATGATTTTTTTCCGAAACAAAATCCAACAGTTAGAACTCGCATGCCAAATGATGTGTCCTCAGATCACCCCCAAGCTTGCAAGGATAAGGGTTGACTACCCTGGAAAGCTTGCAATGCTTTTAGGAAGCCGCGAGTGTTCAAGCCACCAACCCAAACCCGAAGGAAGTCCATGGTATACCAACAGCAGCATGCGATTGAAGGATCACATCATGACACTGAAGATGTTGGTTGAAGTACTGAAATTCAACCAAAGGACTTTCTTCGACATAAAAAAGTGAACCCGTTCTCATCAACTTTAAATTTGGATGGTTGTAAGCCATGCAGTTTACATCTCAAAGTTGATCATCGCAAAGGCCTCAAAACTCAGGTATTCCGCTTGGATAACCGTGGAAATCCTTCTCACTTTGCCAGAAAATCCAACCTGACCTTTTCGTCGACCAAGGCAATTTTGCCAATGCGACAGTCCTAACCTGTCTTGACCAATTCTAGAAACCACAATCGTTGATTCAGTATAACCTAAGGTGATCAACTTGATTATTAACCACTTAATTACTCAAAGAACCACTACTGCTTATTATGAAGCATTATTCTGCTGGTCAACCACCCACTATGAACCACTATTGAACCTTGCTTGCCGCATCGACCAACCACTCTTCACTAACCGCGGATATGGTCACCGCAACCAGCAAGCACTGGACAACACCGTTGCCGGAGCTCCTTGATTTCTGACGTGCCTCAGGGTTCTTGCGCAGGAAGTAAGCCACGTGTTGATCAATCAAGTCCTGCGGCAGCTGCAGGTGCTGGGAGAGGGTCAAGTGACTGGGCTTACCAACCCCAACGCTGATAGCTGTCACTTGACCTCTCCCAGTCATCAACCTGGTTGATATCGAGTCATCCACCGACCGCTGATACCTGTCACTGTCTCAACTGCTCACCATCCACCAGATCTGCCCCAGCAAAGCCTCGGGATCTGCTTTGTAAGTGTCCTGAGGCTCAACTGGTGGGAACCTGGGCTACTGTTGAGTGGGGTGGCTTTGCTAACTTTGGGGAGTTACTACTGTAACTTTGGGGGGTTCTAGAAACTGGCAACCCCGAGAATGGTTGGTTTAATTATTGCTAGACATGATCAATGTAAAGGATTATTTAGGGGTATTTTGAAAAACCACTTGAATCATTCACCACTACTAAACTATACTGTACTAAACGAAGGAAGGACTGGCAAATCCACGGTTTATAGATGATTTGCCTGTTGAAAACAACAGTAGCCATGATTGAAAAATGCGACCCTTGCTTACTTGACATGTCTCTGGTTGAGACAGAAGTTCTTCTTTTCAAGTCTAAGCGGCACTAGTATCATTTCGAATCCCTTTGGCTTTGTGTCTCCAAAAAATCTATGAATTCCAATAGATTCCCTACCAAATCCCGGTGGTTTACAATGGTGCATTGGTTTATAACCAGTATGAGCCATTTGATGTTTGGCTTTCTGGGAAGTGCCTAACATTGGGAAGTTCAGAGACTATTTGGAATTCGTCCAGTCAGCTCTCTGAATCATCAGCACCAGTCCAGTCATGGTTGCAGTAACAAACTCTGAGGGTCAAAACAACTGGTGGTGGTTAATGATAGTGATAGTGGTGATGGTTAACCACCACTATCAATTATAGTGGTTGTGGTGGTTAATGATAGTGGATGCTGGCTAATGATAGTGGTTCCAGCGACTAAGGGAGGCGGCTGTGCATGGGTCAGCCACCTTGGCTGATAGTGGTTTATATCAGCTCGAAGTAGTCATCTCCAAATTGCAGCGGATGATCGTGGCTGATCTACCTCCAAAGCATTGACTTACCACAGCAGCACCGGTAGAAATGCTGCGACATGACTTGTACCTGACTCACCAATCTATGATATTGCAGATCTTTGGCAACTATAGATGTGTTCGTTAGTACTTACTTACTTACTTACTTACTTACTTACTTACTTACTTACTTACTTACTTACTTACTTACTTACTTACTTACTTACTTACTCAATTAGTTGCTTAGTTGGTAGATGTATTAGTTTCTTAATCAGTTGGTGTCTCCTTAGCTTGCCATCCCCTGTTCTCAACCAACCGTCAGCCTCACCAAGCAGGGATCGGACCGTCCTTGCGCTGCCCGCGTTCGCCACGTTCGCCGCGGTCGCCGCGGTCGCCGCGGTCGCCGCGGTCGGCCCGCTGCTCGGGGGACCGGTGCTCTGCCGGCTCTGCTCGGAGCTCCTTGGAAGGCTGGCGGTGCTCGATCTGCGCCTCCTGCTCCAACAAGAACTGCTCACCTCAGAGGCGATTTGATGGGACATTTGGGGTGATGAAGAGGCAGCACTACTCCTACTGCTGCTGCTGCTACTACTACTAGTAGCTAGTACTACTCTTCATGCTACGGTCAAATAAACTGAAACAACGGAGGTCTAACAGGTTGATTAGCGGGGACTTTCATGAATCCTGTGTGACCATAGTGATAAAAATTCCGCTGCTAGGTCGCTCAGACACCCTCTGACCAACCATGAGTTGTCTTCATGCCAATCAGCTGATCCTTATAACGACACCCCTTTCGCTAAAACTATGCCGTGATGAGTACCACTGGACACCAGCAACAAACTAAGCAACTGAGTGGCTAACCAACTAACAAGCCGTCCAACCACCCAACCAATCAACCACCAGATCAGATCTGCCGCCCCCAACGCTGTTCTCGAAGCTCGCTTTGTTGCCGGCGCAACCATTCCTCCTGGAGACCAGTGATCTGCAGGGGCCAGGTAGCCAATCATCAGGAACCAAGGAGGCCACTGAGAAATGGTCATGGATTGTCTTGGGAAACCATCGCAATAAGAAATTGAGGTGTTGGGATCCAACGATACTAAAATTAACCGTGCTGTGATTGAGTGGATTGATCAGAAAATATACTAAGAAAACCTTTGAACAGTTGAACCGTGTAAAATGAGCAAAGTGACGCAAATCCTTGGCTTGCGATGCCGCAAAAGTCTTTCCAATTTCACCCTCAATGAAATCAATGGCTCAATCTTGCCCAAGTCTGAGTCAGCTGTTACACCCAATATGATCTCTATGAAATGAATGCACCCCACACACCGTTATCAGGAGCACATGGGCCTTAACGCCGGGTGCACCACAAGAGTAGGCATCTCAAGGCACCCGGCAGCATCCGCAGTTCAGGGTCCTGTTGCCTAGCAGCAAGTTCCCTTTGTTCCTACGGAGCAATGGCTGATATGGCTGGAAAATGGGGGTTGGGGATTGGAACGATGGAATGGGGGTTTGATATTTGATGGTTGGAACGCTGTACAATCTGAATGGTTTGTCTTTCAACTTCTGATGATATTGATTATCCAAATTTGATCTGAACATGTCTAAATCATTTCCAGCAAAAAGAGGCAATGATACTTCTGCAACAACTAGTGGGAGTTGAAAGCACCATGCATTGCAAATATGGAGAAGTACAAACGCGGAATCTAAGCACATCAATTGCAATAGATCCAGCAACTGATGTGGAACATATGGTGATCCACCACCAAACTGGTGAAAGTTATGAGCGCACCCAAGTTTGATGGACCAATGATTTTGGTTTGTTGGTCAATCACAAGTGAATCATTGCATTAATAGCCTGAATGTTGGAGAAATTGTGATCTACTATGATTTTAAATATACCCAAGTCAGATTCGGTCTTGGGGTGGATCTCAGTAGAAGCATGGAGTGATTGTTTATTCCGTGTCAAGGGCCATCACTTTACTTTAGATTGGATGCAAGTCAACAAGTTGGGAAAACATGATTGTATCAACACAATCGTGAGCTATGTGGCCAGGATGTCAGCATTGAATGCCATGGTGTTCCATGAATTCCTACGATTCTCAGATCATCTCACATATCTTTATGGTTGAATCCTATATGAAGCTGCTCCACAACTCCCCGAACCCCACTAGTTGAGTGGTCCTCATGGTGATATTTCTCCGGTGACATCTAGGATGATGTGAGCCACCGCAGGCTAGACATGTAAAACGCGCGTGCACCGCAAGAGTTGTTGAATTCGAATGATTTTGTGCATCAACAATGAGCGGATTATGGTTCATGATGGTTAGTTGATGGTCAACGATGGTTATTTGCTGGCTGACCATGGTGCAATATGGCTCATCATTAGTAATGCTTAAGAATGGTTGATGCCTAACGTTTAACAACGGCAATGGCGGTACCTGCGACACCTGAAATGGTAGTGGAATTCTTTCATGGAAAACCTGCCGTTCTCGTGGTGACAGGACATCATTTGGTGGTTTCTGAAAATGTTTCTTTTCCAAAAGAAGGTTGGTTCATAATTATCAACTATCATTTTTTGATGATTTGGGGGCAACTTATCATTTTTTAATGTAAAGGCCTCGAACTCGAACCCTCACAGCCCCAAAAAATGGTATGGGCTCTGGGGAACCCACCACCCACTTGGTAGTTGGTACTATTCTCAAAGCCATACCACTACTGGAGCTGTCAGGGCAGGGCCTTCAATTCCCTCTGCTTCTGTTCACGCAGTTGCTGACCACGGCTGCTCCACTGCTGAGGGCTTTCCTGGTGATGCAGGTGGCAGTTGGTGACATTGGAGACCCATCTAAGGGGAGAATCCTGAAACATCTAATGACAGACTCCTGCAATGGAAAATTGATTCCTTTACATATTTATACGAGGGGATAGTATTGAGGAGCAGAGAGTAAGAAAGCTAATCTCATTCTACATTAAAGGTGCTCTTTTTCTGTACAACCCCCCCAATGGATGGTTCGTTCTAGTAAATTGCTACCTATCGACCATGGTTGTCCCATCATCAGGGATCCACCAACCCGCTGCGCAGCACTCGCGTGGATCATCATCACACTGACTGAGATAACTGGATGTCTAAAATGCCATTTGCTGCAAACGAGAACTCGCATGTGCAGTTCGTTCGCCCCCACCCCAACACCCACCTCCTCGTTTTGTGTTTTTGGCACATGTAATCATCATGCGTACAGTCCGCACTCATCATTCATTGAACGCGAATGGATTTCTCAGCTTCATGCATCATGCATCATGCAAGCAGTCAATTTCAGTTGTTGTTGCGAGTTGAAACTATATAGCAACAGTCCAATTTCCCACAACTCTCGAACCAACCGTCAACCAACTTCAACATCAACATCAACCTCAACCAACTTCCACATCAACTAAACCAACCAACCCACCCCAACGCACCCCAACCACCCCAACCACCCCAACCCTCAACGAACCACCCGACCTTCCCCAGCCGCACGGCCCCTTGCGTCCGAGCTGCGCTGGGCTCCCCGAAGCCCGTGTCCTCCCGGACGCTGCGTCGCTCCAACGGGCGCTCCTCGCGGCCGGTGGAGGCCTGGAAGCCGACGGCGTGGGCCAAGGGAAGGTGGGCAAAGGGGGGTGGGGCCTGGAAGGCGTCTGGGGGTTTCCCACTTCACCTTTGCCCCCATTAATTACCCTGGTGTATCAGTGATGTTGAATGGTTGATGAATGGGTAATTAATGGTGAAATGGATGGATAATGATGAGAAATGAACGGCCAAAGGTGAAGTCAAGATGAAATAATGGTGATTAAAAGGTGGTTAATGATAGATGATTAATGGTGATTTATACAGTGATTGACATGGTGAAGTTAATGGGTAATGACTGCTTAATGATGTGTAATTAATGGTTCGGTAAAAGTTACGTGTTAAGTAAATAGTGAATTAAAGGTGAGTGATGTGATTTACGATTTATGATTGATGATGGGTGATTCATGGTGATTGATATGCTGAATGATATGGTGAAATTGGTGGTTCATTAATGGTGATTGAATCTGATATGGTGAATGATATGATTAGTGTTGGTTCTTGACTATGATTCCTGATGGTTAGTGAGAATGCTGTGATTAAAATCGTGATAGCGGGGAAGAGTGGTGATGATCAAATTGATGGGTTGATGATGGTCAATTGTATAAAATGGTGATTGGTATGGTTTCGTGTTGGTTGATTGATATCTTGGGAGAGAGGCTAGTGATGGTGAAATAATGGTCTAGTGAAGACTCGTGGTTATCAATACTGGTGAAATCGATGGCTTGTGATGCTTGATCATGGTGACATTAATGATAACTGGTGGTTGATGATCCGAATAATGGGGTGATGATCACAAGTAATATCTGAATCTAATACTTCCTGAATCAACCATGAATCAACCATCGGTAAACCATCGTGAACCATTAATTCAGCCTACAACAAGAATGGAGTGACCGATGGCGATGTACATGACATTGCGGATCCCGCCATAATAAGCTGCAGAATGCAACGGGGCCCCATGTGCTGTCGCCGGCACCATCAACTGGAGAGGAACTAAGATCTCGAGCCAAAAATATGATCAGTGATGGTGAAATTGATGGTAAATAGTGCTTACTGGTGGTTAGTGATGGCTAACGATTGTTTATGATGGTAATCATGGTAATAGGTGATGGTATCAAATAATAATGGTAGTAGATGATAGTGATAGATGGTAATGACTCTAAGGAAATAGCTGATAGGGACTCTAAGGCAATAGCTGATTCATAATTTATCAGATGGTAATGAATTATTACTGTGAATCATTATAATGTTGGCCTGAGATCTTACCATACTTGATTGGTGGTGAAAGGTTTGAGATCTTACCAAGGGAACCATGCTTAATGATATTGATGCGAGTTGGTAATGTGAATCCATCATCATGATTCCAAAATTGCAAATCAATCTTCCTATTGACATGAATCAATGTGAATGATCAACCCTGCATCGATAGTGATTGTCCTGACCCACAAGGCCTCACCAAACGTTTCAAGCTACGTGAGGTCAGCGATTTGGTGATCCAATGATCAGCTCTGGGTGTATCCACTGGACCTCCACGGGTCCATCCCAGGTATTTTAAACCGAGATGGCAGCTGCCACATCAACAGGAACTGGTTGCCCCACAATCAAACCACAAACTCCTAAAAGTTGCCCAAAAGGGCGATCCAACGTTCAGCTGAGAAAGTCAGGCTTAGCATCTGGTGGTTGCCACAAACGACCGGTGGAAATGCAGCTATCCCCTGTGATTCGGAGCTATTTATATACCATTGCTTGTCACCGTTAATTTGTCTAATCAGCCATAAAGTTACAAGAAATTTAGACAAATTCACCAGTCTCAACCCATTCTTGAAACCATTCTCCACTACTAAACATGATCATGACATGGTTAACCATTCCTAACCCACTGGAGAATGGTTAAACCTCCCGCCCCATGGTTGAACCTGTCCATGGTT
This sequence comes from Symbiodinium kawagutii, assembly GCA_009767595.1. NCBI lineage: Eukaryota > Dinophyceae > Suessiales > Symbiodiniaceae > Symbiodinium > Symbiodinium kawagutii. The sequence continues at coordinate 271,176 of VSDK01029406.1, read as the reverse complement.
GACCATGATCCACCCACCATCACCGTCACCCAGGCCTTGGGAGTTCTCATGGGTGTCCTCACCAGGTTTCCCGCATCATCCTGGCGAGCAAAGAACCAATGGCGATTCTCAAGCCAGCTACGTTACCGGAGTGTAAGCATCTATGGATGGCTAGTATTCCCAATGGTTGTTGACGTTTGGTTCATATTCTAAATTCAAGATTGGTAATTACCACTTGAACTTGGTTTTTCATAAGGTGAAAACTCAACGACAGTTAATCCGATGATGGCGGCAAACCCTACCAATTTTGGCTTTGGTGTGCCAAACGATGTCTGAATAAAACTCAGGTTGCCCCACCAATACTGCAGGTATGGGAGTCCCATGGGAGACCTGATTCTTCCTGGGCCTAGGTAAAAATTATCTAACTTGTACCTCCGCTATATCGTCGCAAGCAGTGAAGATTCCAAGGTCCTATTCCTTCCCGTTTCACGTCGTCTGGCTCCTCTGGCCAGCCGAACTCCAATCGATGTGGTTTTCGGTGACACCTGCAGGGCAGTGCGGCTACCAGGCTTCATGTTGGTCCCGGACGGCAAGGCTTTCAACTCGCCAAACTGCCAGCATCCCCAAGAATCCCATCCCACCGCCCCACGGCTGTACCTCTCAGCTCCGTCATCGACCTTCAAGTTGGAGTTACTGGCCTCGTGCCATGGGTTCCGTGGGTGGCAGCGGCAAAATCACCACCTTGCCATGGCAAGTAGTGAACCCATATGAACCCATCCCATCAGTTCCAGGAATCTGTTCAAAAATGACAACCAGGTTTTCACTCCATGTTACAAAGCTTGGTGTGTTGTGGTGGCCTTCCAAAGTATCAAGCACCAACAAAAACTGGGAAACACATGGGAAAATGAACGAAAAATAACCTCCGAAATCCTCCCAAGTAACTCCTGAAACCATGAGGACTTGAGCCACCGAACCAACAACCCAACCACCCACAGTATTGAGAGCTGCGCCTCGTGGGAGACTCTCACTTTGTCCTGCAGCTGCTTAGGAGCCAAAACTTCGAGGATGAAGAGGTGCTCACGATTCAAAATGGATGGTTTGTTGAAATCCTGGAGGCTCCAAAAATTCAAAGTTGCCCAATGAATCGAGGATGGTGATGAAATGGGAAGGTTCTTAAAATTGGAAACCCCCAAAAATGGACGGTTGATTACTATGAATTGTTCATATGAAGGATGATTTAGGAGTAACCCAATTTAAGAAACCGCCAAATGGTTAAGAATCAATGATCAGGATTGATTGATGGTGATTCATTGTGATTAATGGTTCATGATTAAGCCTTCAGTATATAATCAATGGTCGTTTGTGACTCACGCATGATGATCAAACCATGACCAAAATTGAAACTATCTATGATGGGCAATCATCATGAAGCTAGTGCTGAATCATTATTGAACGCGGACGATTAGATGTCGTTCATCCGTGGTGCTTGGCTTGATCAATTGTGGTGGTTGATGATCCCATCCCAACAGCGGTGCCTGTGGCAGACGGGAGCTGATCAACATTGCGATGTGCCTAGTGTTTGCTTCATCCAAAAAATCTACTGCTGTTGGGCCCCTAGCAGTTATGAGTTGTGTGATAACCTCTCATAACTGGTGGTTAACCCCAGTGAAGTTACTTCTAAACCAACTTATTGAGGTAATTAAGCCCCATAACTGGTTGAGGTCCCCGCTGGTCACCCAAACACCTGGCTACTTCTGCGCCTGCCATCGGCCATTCTCTACTGGGTACTCCATGCCACCTTCAGCCTCAGCAGCACACTGTAGCCCAGGGCGCTTCAATAAACCTAGACCTGAGCCCTTGGTGTCCACACATCTGTCAACAGAAAATTGCTGCGTTTGCCAACAAAAGTTTCAACAAACCACCTGAATCAAAAGGATCAAAGAAATCCGAAAAAATCCAAATTATCAAAAGAACCAATCAAAAATCAGGGTGCAAATCTTAGGGGCAAATCCTTGGGGCAAATCTTGCGTGGCAAATGATGGCAGCCACTGAAGTTCCACGCCCATGGAGGCGCCAGTGGTGCCACGTGTAGCTCAGCAGGGTCGGCCTGGGAGATCCCCAGGGAGGGCCAAGGTTTTTTTGCAGCATGGCTTGGCACACCTGGAAATCGCCAGAGTTGCCCCCCACGATCCTTGGATTCATTGGGTATATCATAGTTAGTTACTGTAGGTATATCATGATTACTATAATTAGGTATATACTATCAAATATGATGGTCTAGTATGAGTTATTATGGTTTATTAGGAGTTTTGGTACATGATTGTTGTGATAAGAAGGAGTGCTTTTGTATTTTGATGCATGATGATGGGTACGGAAAGAAACTATTGGATTATGGTATGTCATGGTGTCCATAATTTTGACATGTTGACCATAGCTCACATGAAACCATTCCCAATTAGTCATGGGAGGCTCATCCAATTTGAGTGGTTGGTAGTGGCTTGACTGTAGGGATCACCGGCACTGATCCAAACATGTCTAGTCCAGGTCAACGTGGAAGAACATGTCTGAATCAGCACATGATGAGGCGGGCGAACTTGGTTACCAAGTGAACTCGATAGAATACAACCTCTGATCTTCACCAACCGAGATTTTCAACCAACCATTTTTTTTCACCAACCAAGTGAAAACCATGTTGTCCGCCAAGAAACACGTCACTGACCAACCAAGCTGCACCGCTGATCCACGATTTTCCGCGCCGCAGCCCTTCCCATGCCCTGCGTGCCCCAGCCGCACCGACACCGCCGCCTGGATTTAGCCACCCGATGTCATGGTGAATCATGGCCATTCATGGCTAACAGTGGTATCAACCATGAATGGTATCAACATGTATAAATCATTATGTAGTAATATTCTACTAATAACGGTTGATGATTGGTCAACCATGTGAATGATGGTCAATGGTTGCCAATGCAACCATTAACAATGATTAATCGTATTGCCCATGCTTGGAATGGTTGATCATGGTTAAGTGGGTAATAATGGTTGCTAATAATGGTCGCTGACAATAATCAATGGCGAAGAATGGTTAAATTTTACTGGTAGTAGTGGGCAATGATGGTTAGTAACTAGTGCTTCAGATTAGCTTCAAAGAACCGCAAATAGCAGTTAACAGTGACAGTTGGTGATGATCACTTGATTAATGATGTAGTTCAAAATAGTGGCAAGCGCAAGAATGGGAATGGTTGTTTGGTTGGAATGATTGCATAGCAAATGATGGTGGAGAGTCATCAATTATACATAGCTGCTAATGTGGCGCACAACGGCTCTAAAAATGGCTCTAAAGATCACTGGTAACTTTGGCTGATGATGAAGTGATAGTGGCTGTCCACTCCAGGGTTGTCCATGCATTAATGATTACCCTCCCAGTGAGTCAAATGTACAGTCTCGAGCCAGGGTTCCATCAAAAAACAGTGTCAAGACTGTCAATCATCTCTTTCAGTATGCTGATTGGTATGGTTGCATCTCATCACATGCAATTTCATCATAACAAGATTATAACCATCTATATCCTATATGTTCCAAGTGAATCTTTTTAATAGATATCTCGGGTATAGTAGTTACAACGAGTAATATAGCCCTAATAACCTATAAATGCGTATGTCCACAACAAGTTATAAGTGGGAAATCCATCTTGTAATAGATATCTTCTAATCACGATCACGACAACCTCTTCATCCCCTAATCCTCCCATGGATCTACCCCACCAGCGCCCCACCCCCGCCCTTCGCCTTGCACAGGCACGCCCCATGGAGGGTTCGCAGTGAAACTGCTGGAGTAGAGCTTCCTGAAACTGGTTGGGGCTTGGTGAGGTTGGCGCTATCTCCATAAGCATATACCAACAGATTATGTGTATATATCATAGGAGTATATGTATTTGAATAGTTTTAAATACTTATTAGTATCATATACAACTAGTTGATACTAATTCTCTGTACATAGTGCTCTGTAAAGACTTGATTTCCCATCATACGGGGGGTTCTCAAAATAGGGGACCCCAAAAACGGTCGGTTTGTTACTAGAAATGCTTACAAAAGGGTTAATTACTATACTTGGAACCCCCCAAATGATTCAATATCGACTACTTATAGCAATCAAAGAACCATTTTTATGGTCCCCTATCCTCAGAAACCACCATAACAGGTTTCATAGGCAGAAAACGTGGCACTTCGCTAGCGCTGACCATGGTCAAGCCCAGGGGCTCCGTCCAAGGCGTGGGTTATTGTTTTCATAGGTTGATACATGTGATAGTCAAAAAATATTGAACAACCACACAGTGTTGCTTATTCTATGATGTCGGTCATGGTGAACTTATCGAACGATTGATGAACAACTATCAATGAAACGATCAATTATACATGAACCACAACGTTGATTATAGTATAGTGTAGTTAGTGACCACTTATGAACCGACAAAATCAACAAAACTACATCCTTTCTTGCTGGAAACGCACCACAAATTCGTCAAACACGAAGCCCAATCCCTCTCGTTTCGGTAGGAACCATGTCGCCCGGTCCACCCCCGAGAACGCGCACGCAAAGAAGTCGTAGAAACTTCCAACCACACCTGACACGACAGCAAGTGGTAGTGTTTGTGGCGTTTGGGGTAGCAAGAAATCATCCAATGGATTCCTATACTAAACATCTCTAGTGGTGGGGTTAAATCATCCAATGGATTCAACTTATCTATAGGACTTAGTATGACTTAAACTAGTTGGAGTTGGATGATTTCTAGTTGTATCCTACAATCATACTAAACATCTCTGGTGGTCTTTGGGGATGTCACCACAGGATTCAACTCATCCAGTTTGGTGACAAGTCATTGCTGTCCCATTTCATCGGTGGCTAATAGCTCTGCTGAAAGTACTTGAAGCCATCCCCCTTGTCTCAAGACCCCCTGCAATCACTGGAGCTACATGAAGAACGAGTGTTCTCTGCAACTTTGGCGACAAATCCGATGAACAACTGCCTGTATTGCAGGGGCATGTGACATCACTCTGTTGAGGGACAGTTCTTGTTTTTCCAGCCAGTCATTGTTGGATGTTCAACCCGCAAAAGTTTGTTGCTTATCAACCATCATCCTTAGTCTGGAGAATTGCACTAAACACCAATTGCTGGTTCTTGTTGGTTTTCAAGCCCTGTCATGTCTGCTTGTCAAACAATCGCTGCCTCGAAACATGGCACTAAGCACCGTTGCTGTTTGTTGGTTCTATCAAAGAGCTTTTTCGCCACAAATATCAACCAGCATGAGGCATCATTGACTGTTTTATTCCCTTTGATTCTTGGATAGTTACCATCCCACCATCACTAAGATTCACTAAGTATCACTAACCACCATCAATCGAAGCTCATCATTGCTAGGCCATAGTTGAAGCATCACTAACGAGCGATTAAGTAGAATCAATGATTGACCACCAGTAACCACTGTTAGTAACAACCACTAAGCAGCTTAACCATCATCAACCATTTAACCATCATCAACCATCGAAAAAACACATTTTGAAACCACCCGGTGGAGAGTCACCCACAACGGCAGCCACTGAGCTTGGCACCGTTGGTGCCACTGGCGCCTGGCTGATGATGAGTTGGGATGGTTGGTCATGGCTTAAACCATGGCTGAAGCCATGGTTACCTCATGGTGATTAACTGCTTCAACCATGTCTCACACATGCTTAAACCATGGCTGACTCATGACTGCTCACAACGGTTTATGAAGCAGTTCATCATCTGGCTGATGATGATTAACCATCAGAAATAGGCCTTCATCACCTGGTCTCCCCAAGTCCGTTGCTTTACTCAGGTGCCTCGGTTGCTGCCTTTTGAACCCACCCAAACATGTGTATCGGTCAAACATCTGTACATCTGTGACCATATATTCAATACAGGTAGTGCAACAGCTTGTACTTCTGCCACCTCTCAAGCAGAGTTGTGCGTCTCCAGAACTTCACAAAGCGGTACAGACCATGGCACCCTCCCGGGAATCGCTTGGCCCCTGCCTGCCGGGGACTCTTGTGACACCATGGCACCGGGGGTGCCTGCGATTGCAGCCGGATGTTGCAGAGCAACCTGGGCTACTTTAATCGGCCCCAGAAAAAGGCAATAGACTCCAACTACCAACCCATCTGCAGCATCTCACCTCAACGCGGTCTGACCTTGGCTACCCCTAAACCTATGATCTTTGATCTGAATCTAGCATGATTTCGAAAAAAAGGGTGTTTTTCGTGTATTGACACAGGAAGCCAGCGCAACCATTAGATGAGAAGCAACCAAGCAACCCATCAACCAACTGCGGCGGCCCACCTTCACGCGAGGGGTGTCCGAGGTAAAAAATCTGACAGCACGGGGAACCACCTCGCCCTCTGAGCCATTGCGGTGAGCCAAGCCGAGGGTTCGATGGTGACATAGGGTGACAATGAGGGCCTTCACCATTGGTGAAACATCATCTCCTCGGATAATGAATTATGAACTATTTCGAAATCACCAGGATTAGGGTTGTTGAAACACAGCAAATTTATGAAAAATGGTTGGTTGGTGAAACATGTGATTTCCTATGTAGACATTTCGATTGTTACATACTGAATATCAAAATGATGGTTGGTGTCAACTGTGCTAATGTCACAATGATGAATGTATAAGAAACATTGAGAAACAATGGAATGAAGTTTTCTTAGAGATGATGTTTGGTAAAATGATGGCATTCCCCTGCCACGGGCTGGCTGCAATAGTCCCCAGCAACCAAGATGTGTAGCATCATGAGATGGCAACAATTGCCGGTGATCCTGTCCAGCTACATCATGTCATGGTGCATCAAACACTTATGTATGTATGCATTGTATACATTTGCTTAGGGTATATAGTGTACGCTAGTATCATCATTTCTTTGGGTCTGGGTACTGAACCATCAACTAAGTCCATATATGTGTATCAGGTATAGATACCCCAGTCGCCCCCATTCCTACAATTTCAGGATTCAGACACCTCTGGACGTAGCCGTAATACCAGCTGGATGCTTCCTGTTGGATGTCTATCAACTGACCACCAACTTGGGCAGATGAGCAAATCATCTTCGTTGCTGGAAGTCCATCGTTATTGCTTAGCATTCCTTATCAACCACTATTGATAGGCAAACATTAATGAAGCATGGAGATATTTATACAGTGGTATGGATTTAATTAGTGTCCAATAGTTCTTACGCTCATTTATCACTCTGAACAGCAACTCTAGCTAGTAAAATGTGAACATCTTATAGCTACCAGCAATTGATCAACCATGGCCCACCATTCTAGTCATTACTAGCAGCCCCTTCAGTTCCATATCTTTTTCCGCCGCTGTGCCACTCACAACTTCGCCTGAGCAACAGAGCTGTGGGCGGCGGGGCGGGGGGGTACTGGGTGGCTTGCCACTTGGTCGTTCATAATCGACACAGTGCTTGGTACTGACAGGTCTTAGATCAATGCATGAAGGAACAGGTTGGTGCACCTTGATACAACTGTAGCTGGTTGTGAACCACTTGTGCCCGCTAGCCGGCTGGTGAACTGGTTGGTTAGAATCAATGCTTTGCTGTGTTTACATTGTAACAAGAAGGTATTCAATTGGTTTGTAAAAAAGTTGATTGAACAGCAAAGAAATGAAACTGGTTGCAGCTTAGCAAACTGATTGAATAGCCTTAGCAAACTATTGCACCACTGGTTTTGCAGCCCACCGTTTGAACCAAGGAGGCTCCGGATCTGAGGCACTGGAGGTTCCCCGTTGGCGCTATCCGTGGTAAACCCTTGGTGCCATATAAATCCAGGGACGTGCCAGGCTTCAACGGTGCAGTGATGGCCACCTTGACTGGGTACCCTTGGTGAGTCCCAAATGCCTTGCTGAACATCACAGCAGAGCTGCGGATTTGTTCACTTTATGTCTGGGATGACCTTTAACAGCTGGTGAACAGCTGATTTAGGGATGGCTAGTGGCTAGTGTCTGGGATGTTCAGCTGCGTATCAGAAAATACCCGCATTCATCACTCTTGACCGTTCTGAATCACCCGGAATCATAAATCAATCGGTAGAAACCATCATCAATCATCAGCCACCAATGGCTCAACCATCATCAAACATCAACCATCATTTACAGTACAGGTGAATTATTCTTCATCGTGGTTATAAAGTGGTATTGCTCAATGTTTTGCTTGGGTAAAATGCACCCGCGGTCTTGCTGCTGGGATGGCTTCAGGACACCCCCCCACGGCTTTTCGAATGACCCAGGCTGCCATCCCGAACACAGCCACCACCAACGTGCCTGAGCCGCTGCGTCGGCGTCGCTGCGAGCACGCAGCTGGGCATAGTCCTCGATGGAATTCTTCAGCTGCATCTCCTCTGCAGCGAAGCGTTGGGAGCGATGAGCCAAGGATCTACTGGGTGAACTCTGGTCTAATCATCTAGGATCAACTGATCAATGATCTAGGTGAAGCAATGAGGGTGAAACAATGAGGTGAAGCAATGAGGTGAAGCAGTGAGGGTGACGCAATGAGGTGAATCATGGTCATACTCAGCCGAGCATCTAAGACCAACTATAGGATCAGCATGTCAATGGGATCATCATCATAGATCACTCACAATGAAACAACCAAATGGTCGAGGTCAGAGCAATGTCGATCCCGGCAGGGCACTGGTGGACCATCCGCCGCGGGTGTCCATCGACTGTGTACAATCATCATTGTGCTCAAGTAATCTACTATAGTTATATCTAGTGACATTTCCCAGCGATCGCAAGGTGAATCTATCAGTGGACAAGCTGCGCCATGTGCTTAGCTTAGCCTTGCTTCACTACCGCAGCTGCCACCAGCAGCTTACCCCCGCCTGCAACGTCATCTCGGCCACCAGCTTCCCAGATTTCTTCTCCCAGAGAAAGGTGCGAATCCACCTGCGCCGGTAGGAGCCCACCGGAGATCTGTGGGTTTGGGGATGGAACTGTCGTACGTAGCCAAGGGCATCAGTAAGCCAGGCCAACCTGCTGCTGCTCAAGCACCTATGCGTGCCAACCAAAGCAAACTCCTGGATGGCTGGTGGTTCAGCATCTTATGCCCTTCCTCAACCCAACCAGAAATTCCCAACCGTTGAGACTTGCGGTCTGACTTCAACAGATCTTAACCACCAACCAGCTCCAGATTGCAGGCTCAGAACCTGAAACTCGGTGCATGTAGATAGCTCGAGGTGGCCCATTCTCCCAACAAATGTGTATGCCAAATGGTGTAATGATCTACCAGCATGTGAATGGAGCTACCCCAAAACCATCCGCCCCCAAAAAAGTATTCTTGTTTGGGCAGGTAGTGCCTTCACCATTCACCATGTGGAGCTACCCCCCCAACCATTCACCACCACAGCCACCACCACAGCCACCCCCACCAGCCACCCCCACCACGACACCCCGCCTGAACTCCGCTTTGGGCGTCTCGCCGCTGGCAACCACCTGGCGCCGGCATTGGTAGTCCTCGCCAACAAAGATGGGCCCCGCGTGCAGCACGGCCTGCAGCAAACTCCAAGGCGAAGTGGGTTGGCATCACGGGCTTCACCGCTGTACACCCTATCGTTGGTTGCTATCCCCTATAGAGTGCCATTGATTTTCCGTGAATTGATCATCATCTGCAGCAACAGCATCATCATCATCATCATCATCATCATCATCATCATCATCATCATCACCACCACACATGTAGCAAGAGAACGGAATTGGCAGTTGGGCTTGAATCGCTCAACCATGACTTGGGCTAAATCATCCAGGCCACCATTCTAAATTTCTAATCCTGTAACCTATTCCATAGTGGCTTCCACTTTGCAAGTGGATACATCTATGCAATACTTATGCTTCGACCTGAGATTCATATGACCGTGCTTTGTAGCTACTTTCGGATTTGCATGGGACTTCCCTTGGATAAACTGGGCTGTAAGCTGTGGTCCACCTGGTTGAATGCTTCTTGTTGATCTTGACCCTCACTCAGGTTTCAAGGGAACTACAATGAACCATAATATACCATTAATAATCTATGAACCATAATTAATGGCAGTTAATGGCAATTAGTGCTCTATGAGCCATCATTAACCATTGAGTAACCAAGAATAGGATAACCACTCCTATGAACTCACTTGATTGGTACTGTCAGTGTGTTGAGCTACCATTGTTCGCCACTATGCTTAGCGTTTATTAGCCAAGTTGTCATAGGTCTGCTTTTAATCTATGGTACACCACAAGGAGGGCGCCCAGCCATGACATCATCAGCTGGTCAACCCATTGACCATGCTGAACTATCACGAGCCATCACAGAAGAACAGTCTTTATCCCTTCATCGACCAAGCAGACCACAAAGAATCACCATGAAGCAATCGTTGGCATGAAGCCGTCAAGAGGCCATTAAGCATCATTAAGCCATCCTTACTCATCATGAAGCCATCCTTGACCACTATTCTCAATCACCCCATCATTACCAACCTACACCCTGGGGCGGTTCAATCCGCTGGCCGCCTCGCATCCCCCGAACAAGCCAACGGGAGTTCGGCCATTGAGCGCCTCACGTCCACTTCCACGGTAGAAACTGGTGGTCAATATGTAGTGCTTCACAAGCGTAAATAGGGGTGAAATGATTAAACTGGTAATTACTTACCGGCCCTTAATGGGGTTGATCATGGAAAATCAGTATAATGGTTCATTGTTCGTGAATTCGTGATGATGATGCTGCTGCTGGTTGCGGCGACAATGATTGAGCTGATCATGTCCACCAGCAGATCCAGCCGCCACACCTGCCTCCTCCAACCACTTGTCCCCCGGGATGTCTGGAAACCTGCCATGCTTGGGATCATTGGAATGGTTGGCGGCCCCGTTGGACTTGGATACCTGTGAGACCTGCAACCATACAGCAACATCTTCAAGGCACAACACGGACGGACCAGCAGATACCGACATGCTATAGGATCATCACAATTTAGGTATGTGCCAAGCAATAGGGTAACCAATGGCCCCACCAAAAGATGATTCTTTCACGATTGGGAACCGTTGGTTTTGAGGATACCATCTTGGCACACACCCATATCCATGTTTGTTTCACACCATGCCATGCTTCCAAATGGGCCAAAGGCAGTGTCGATTTGCGGATCCGCGGCCTGGGCCCTTTGGCACCACCCACCATACCGAGCATGATCTGATTGAAACTCCTGGGCTCGGCGCGCGCAACGAGATGGTGAACAACCATCCTTCAATCATCAATTAGACTATCCTTTTAACCATCGTTTACCATGTTTACCCATACTCAACCAAAAGATTCACTATCATGATCCACCATCAAGATCCATGAACCATCACATCAAGCATCATTTAATTGCATTTCGACAAGATTTGATCATTTAGCCATCAACATCCACCAACTAACTTCAACCAACCATCCTGAGTTCCCTACCAATGAGCCAGCCCGACTCACCACCATTCCTTCAAGCCCCAGCGTTGGCTGCTGGCAGAGCCTCGGGCGGCAGAATGGCTCGGCCCCAAGGCGATGATGCACCAGCCTCCTGGGATTTGTAGGGAGGAGTGGTTGGGGAGTGCTTGAGGATGGTTGGGTTGAGGATGGTAGATTTAGTGGTTGGGAATGGTTGATCATGGGTCAATGGTTGATGATGGTGAAGCTTGATATGGGTTGATAATGGTTGATATTGATGAATGATGGTTTAATAATGATGGATAATGTTTGATGATTGCTGATCAGTGTGTGTAATAGGTGATCAAAACCAACTAAAAACAATTAAAGATGGCGATTCACCATGGAACATACACTGTTCGTAAACTCTTGGGTAAACGAGCCAATCGGAGAATGGCCATGGATATTGATCAGCAACCAACCTTACTGTAGGAACATATCGCAATGTCACAGGTATTGTTTCTTGCAACCACATCGTGGTAGGCATCTCGCTAACCAAAACAAGCAGTTATAGATATAGGTTGTATATATCCCTGTGATTGTTGGTTGTCAAGGCTTATTAAGTAACCATTAACCAGTCAAGCAGGGAAGCATTCAGGCAGGGTACGACCAACAAGCATGGTCCCAGCCTCGCTGTACCAGGGATGGAACTCCGTGATCAACTCCAACTTCCTGGGACGGCGGTGCTTCACCAGCAACTGGTTCTCTTGTACAAACTTCTCTGAGAAACGGATCTGGATGGTTAGTACTGGTGAATCATAGCCGGTCAATCATGGTACACCATGGTGAATAATGGTTCATGTGGTGGTTTCTTAAGATAGGGGTACCCCCACCTATCATCCAGCTTATTAATCATCTTCAGTAACAAACCAACCCTTTCTAGGGTTCCCTGTTTTGAGAAACACCCATCCGCTGCAGAACAGTGCCATCTCTACTAACCCGCATCAAATGTCGCTGCAACCCATCACTCCCAACTACTGCTCCGCGTCCCGAAGAATCATCATCAGTCACTATTAGCCATAACTTCAATCATGATATCTGTCGCAACCCTTCCCTCAAACCGATCTGTACAGCAGCCCTGTGTAGCCGCACCATGCCCTGCCCCCCGCTCCTCCGATGTGTGAACGGAAAGAGCGGTCCGATGACCTCCCAGCGGAGGATCATCCAAGGTGCTGCTTGGGGCCACTTCAGACCCTACATTGGATACATTCAGAAGCGGGTCTCCCAAATAATTCCAAATATCTAGCTGGTAGCTTCAAAATTCCAGTGATACTACTCTCCAAATCCGATATCCCCAAACTGAGTGGAAAAATGCGGAGTATCTCAGTATATCCAATATCCGCCAATAGGCTAAATCCATCTACATCCACCGAGTAGCTGGTGCCTCGAACTTCTAGTGAAACCAGTTGCTTGAAGTCTACCCTGCTACCAACCCATCCACCAAGTTACCAACCACTGCGCCGCCCCACCAGCCCCAGGCCGGAGTTCGCCTGGTCGAAATCGATCCGTGCGTCTTCCAGGTCCAGAGTCTCCGTGCCGCTGGCGTGACGAGTGAAGAGCAACCTGGGCCCATGCGGCAGCTTATCCACTGGTGGTCCACCGAAAAATCTAGGGGAAACCCGTGCAAAACATTGGAAAACTATGATAACCTAAGGAAAAACCATGGCAACCTGGGGAAAAAACCTGGGTTTCAAGTTTCAACCATCGTTTCACTATGTTTCACTGAGTTGCGAATTGGGGAATCAGTTTAGGTCGGACAAAACGGCAAATGATGCGCATATTTTTCAAGCCATCTCAGCCCAGCAACTTGCCCTTCACAGGTTTCACGCCGGCAATCTTCGTTTCTGCCTGGCCACTCGGAGCTTGAACCAGGGCACAGGTTGCTGGTCTCGTTGCTTATGTTGCTTGGTGCTTTTAAGGTGAGCTACCCCAGGGCCATGCTCAGATGGTGAACTCTGGTGGATCAACAGGTCTGTTGTGCCATTGTCTTCTCGGTGCGTGGCCCCACACTGGCAGTGCCATCGAAAACCAGCCGTCCTCGTTGGGGAAGGCGGTCTCCAGCGGCTCAGGGTGGGGGATTCCTAACCATCAACTGGTCCACAGGTGTTGAAAAAAGAAATGTTGGAAACCACCAGGCAAATAATATTGTAGTAGGCAAATGAATCATGAGGACTTGTGAACAAGCCTTGGCAAGGTGCTGGTTGACCCACTCATGTTTCCGAAAAGATCCAACTGTGAGCAAACGGTGCTGCACGAAGTGCTCAACTTCCCTGCCAAAATTGAAAAATATGCTCAGTTGTGGAGTAAAAACACCATCAAATCTGACAACATCAACAGCTGAGAAGTCATGTTTGGGATACGGCTTCTTCAACCTTCACCTACCAGTTCAATGTTTGATTTCAAGCATCCCTATTGACGGTTCAAGCTGTTTGCCGGCAAAACTGATTGGTTCAGCTACCTAATTAGTCCACCAGGGAAACCCTGGGCTAGCAGCATATATGGGGGATCTTCCAGCCAGGGCAATCCCGACTGAGGCGCCCTGCCATCCATGTGTTCCATCCACACTTTCCGTTGGTTCTTGTCAGAGATCTCCAAAAACGCCCTCACTGGTTGAAGATGACCAACCTGTCAGCTCAGCATGTCGCTTGCATGGCCTTCGGCCCCCACTATCTGGGTGTACGTTCGACCAGGAGGGGGCTCTGGTCCGATAGCAGCGAGGGCAGGGATGGGCAAGGAGATTCCTAGAAAACTGGTGGCCCAACACGCTCAGAATGCTCGTCATGGCCAGGTTGTGGTCCCTTCCCCTAAGTCCCAGGCCATGTTCACGAAGTGCACTGAGATCGACCCCGTCTCAAACCAGGCAGGTCCGAAAGCCTCGACATGCAGCGAGAGATGAGTCAACCCACATGGAGAGGATTGGGATATAGCCAGCTACATACCAAGGAACCCAGAATTCAGCAACCAATCCAAGCAATCACACGCACTGTGGGTCATCATTAATCCAAACACGGAAGATCCAATACCCAAAGAAGGCAACAACTCAATCACCATCACTCCAGGTCTGGCAACACTGACCATCACCAACCATCATTCCTTAGCCATGATTGACCATCACTGAACCATCATGAACCATCACTAGGTGAGCAACCATCCCACAGCCCATGTTCCCCATGACACATGGCCTCCAGCAGCAAAGGTGTGAGCTGCGACCAATGCACCGTGCCGTGAATGGGCGCCAGCTTCAATCCAACCTGTGCCGGAAGAGCTTCGAGCACCAACTGCTGATGAGAAGATGATTCCCAAACAAGGTTGCCCACTAGAATGGTAACTGGAAGCATAGGCTTTATGTGTGTGTGATTGTTTGTGCTTAATGGAATCTTCTTCACCGTTGGTTCTTCACAAAAATATCACAAATAACCAGAAATCGCCATTCTTAATCATCTTTGGTCACTACGAACCATTGGCAAGCATCACTAAATAAGCGTTGAAAACCGTCACGAAGGCATCAGGGAATCATCAAGGAATCATTCACTGACCATCATTCACTCACCATCATCGACGGACATGGATCAACCTCAACCATCAACGTTCACCATATGTTGACCAACTGATTCTTGACGATCATTGAAGCGTCTAACGGCTAACAGAAACGAACAAATCCTGAAGAGCATTATCATAAGCCAACGAATTGCCGTCAGAATCGGTGGATGACCATGTCTCAAGTTTCCTTGTTGTCCCAGTTCTCGCTTCAGAACATATTGTTGAGTCGGCCTTTTTCTTTGGAACCCTATCCAATCCTATCCTCCTGCAACGAAGCACATGAATCTGCAACTGGTTGTTTCAAGTGGTTGGAGGCAGCTTGCAAAACTGATGAGTCTCTGCACCAGCTTGCTGCTCAGGGGACTACAACAACAGGTTACCCACCTGGTTCAACCATGTAATGCTTGAGCGCATCGTCATTCACCACGAGCCACGGTTGTTATCAATCGTTTTTTGATCATTATCAGCCATTGGTATTACCAACGATTATCACAATCAACCACTATTAATCAGCGTGAATCATCAGTAATCATGAATAATCTTGACTATACTGCCCAGCATCCATCATCAATCACAAACCATCATCCCATCCCCAAGTTTACCTTAAAAAGCCGGTGATTGACCATCAAATGTAGGTGTTTCTCAAGTCATAGGGGTACCCCGAAATATCATCCAGCTTATTGACCACTTGTAGTAGTAAACCAACTAGTCATTGTTTAACCACAAGTTTGTTGATTACTATCCCCTATCATGAACCATTATCAGCCAACAAACCAACCATAGCTTTGCCGTAGCCTTATGGCTAGGTCGAAACCAGCTGGTTCACCATCATTTGATTATTTTGATTACTATCCCCTATCACTGGCTGATTGTACCCCCTCAGTAGTGGGGATACAATCCCCTATGATCCACCATAGTTAATGTACCATAGTTAATGTCCCATAGCAATTAGGGTACAATCCCCTGGGTAATATGTTGAATGCTAATGGCTTACAACATTAAGCATTTGGGTGTTTCTCAAAATAGGGGACCCCCCAAATCATGCATGAATAGTCATTTATAGTAATAAACCAGCCATTTTTTGGGGTCCCCTATTTTGAGAAACCACCATTTGATCTACCCCTATGGTACATCCACATTTCGGGGGATCTACCCTTGGGCGCGCGCCTTGGCTGCAGTGGCATCGTCATGGATGGCCTTGTGGCCGCCACCCACCTCCTGCTCCTGCCCGATGGCGTGGAAAAAAGGGTGGTCAATGAGCCCGTCAAACGTGGGGAAAAGGCTGGTTAATGATGGTGATTCGTAGGGTGAGTGATGGTTAGTGATGGTTTGTGATGGTTAGTGAATGGTTAGTGATGGTGATTCATAAGGTTACTGATGGTTAATGATGGTCAGCTGGATTATAAAATCAAGAACAGCATGGAAAATGTCAATGCTTCATGATGATTGATGATGATGAAGTATGATGATGAAGTATGATGATGAAGTATGATGATGAAGTGTGATGATGAAGTGTGATGAAGTATGATGAAGTATGGTAAATACTTCTTAGTACTGTTCGATCATTTTGAGCGATGGTCATGAATAGTGGTCACGACCGGTCAATAGTGGTCAATAGTGGTTGTGGACAGTGTTCATACCAAGTGACAACCGTTTGAATCTCCAGTGTTCCATGCCGCATCGCATGTATCTCATCTTTTTGGCTGGTAAACAACGACTATTCAAAAATTCATGGACTCTGACACACTATATCCCCTTCCAGAGTAAACCAACTTGGCGCTGAAAAATCCCCAGCTTAGAGTAGCCATGGTTAACTATTATTCACCATCATTCACCATTATCAATGAGCATCATTTAATTGACCATCATTAGCCACTTTGATTAGCCACTATCATTAGCCACTTTGATTAGCCACTATCATTAGCCACTATCATTAGCCACCATGAAAAATCATGAGCCTCTTATATAATCATTGCTGATGCCTGGAATTTTCCGGGTAGCCATTGCCGATCTGGGCAGCGCTACGCAGGGTTTTGTTTTCCATGGGAAGTCACCAGCCCTCGACGGTGAAGCTCCCAACTTCGCGATGCCCAAGCAATGGATTTAGTCAGCTGGCAAATCATAGGTTTCGCAATACGAACATGTCCAACCCAGGAATGAAACCAAGAATTTGTTCCAAGGATTAACAAAACCAAGGATTAACCGTTCGGATACAAAATGACCAAACATCGTAATATCATTTGGATCATTACCTACGTCGTCTCTTGTGCGATGAGTTTCATGTGGACATCAAAGACCGATTGGTTCACACCAGGCTGAAGGTGTACAGTCCCAAACATTGGCTGAGGATTACCACTGCATGGTGGTATCCTGCAATCAAGAGGGTGCCAAGCCGCAGTTGACATTTGGCTACAATCCATCCTCTTTTTGTTGGGTTGGTTCATGTCAGTATCGCCAATACATTGCTGGTCGCTTCCATGTTGCTACTAAAGTAGTTGAATTCAGCTTATCTACCGGTATCGAATCATCGAAAACCCTCCAAAAATCAGGAATGGCATGGAATGGCCATGATACTAGCTATCTGTGTGGAATTCTGTATGAGATACCATGCTATACCACCACCATCCTCAGTTGATACACCAACATGGACCATGGCGGCAACCGCATCCCCACCTGCAGGTCGTTGGGAGGTCGTCTCCAGGCTCCCACCAAGCATGGCAGCTCCGGCCGATGTTTGCTCATGATGGGTCAACAGGCTATGTAGACTGTAGACCACATGGGGTCATGGTCACGGTCATGAGGGGCACCAGTTGGTCACTCCGTCATTTCTGGCGAACTGGAGATTCTGGGAGCCAGACACATTTACCAAAACGGGAGTAATCATTAGTGATCTTTAGTGGTTGTCCATAACCACCGGTCTCCAAGAAGGATAAGTGAAACATCCTGGTTGGTTTGAGGCAACTGTTGACCACCCCCCAATGAGCCTCGCATGGTCAAACTCTTGGGATGTGACTTGCTTCAGCCACCAGACTTCGTCACAGGCCACTCGCGTGCAAAAGGAAAGTCTATGACATCGCTTCGTCCATGGACAGTGGCGCTTGTGTCCCCAGCAGCATTGGGTTTGTTCCTGTGGGAAAACGATCAACAGTTGGGATGCTAGACAAGGTAAACCCAACGGCTTTTGGAAAAACCCACTCATCCTTTCCCTTCCATGATTCACCACTGGCTCCGGGCCTCTCCCAACATGTGCAATCACAACCAACGATTCCAAAACTCAACAGCTCCAAGGACCGAAACCATCAACTGCAATAGCAGCTGATGATGACCTAGGCTTTGGCTTATCATCAGCTTGAAGGCTCTAAGCGGAGCATGTCATTCATCCAGTGACCCATAGCTCCCCTGGCAGCCCCGGTCACTTTTCTTGGCTCAGAGCTTGGCAGCAACGCTTTCGGTGGCTCTCCAATTGGCCGTGCTGCGGAAGCTGTGCAGTGCCTAGCCGAGGCCGGTGAGGGGTGGCCTTCCTTGAGCGGCGCAATATAGATGTAGATAGATCTACATATGTTTCCAAAATTTCAAATGATCATCAACCATCATCAACCTATATTCACCAACCAAGCAACTCAACAAGCAACCAATCATCAACTCATGCTTCCTGCTTCCTCAAAATAAATTTGATCAACCCACCCTTGGCCGACCCATTCCCCAGCAGGCGCCTCCATGCCGTGCCAAACCCGATCTACTTCTGAAGGAGTCAGCGGTGACCCGCTCTCGAAAGACTTGGAGCCCTGGAGGCCTCGAGGTGACAGGTGAGGCTGGAGAAATGATGGTTGACATGATCATGAGGTGATGGTTAGCTGATGGTTAACATGACAAATGATGGTTGAGTGATGGTTAACGTGATGTGTGAAATGGTAGGTAAAGTGATGGCTAAAACTGATGCTTAGTCACGGATAGTTGGTGGCTAATGACGCTTAAAGTTGATTGATGCTCAATGGCAGGCTGCACAGGACGGATACTCACCATGGCAATGGTAGCAGCCCTCTGGAAGATCATGGCTGTCCAGCGCTTGAGGCCGGGTATGGAGAAGATGCTTAAACAGTTGCATCGCTTATTTGTTATGGCTTATAGGCATGGTTGGACAGCTAGTAGATGCTAGTAATTAGGGAGTTCAAAGTTCAAAGAAGTGGAATGCCAAACAGGTCAACTGGCTTGGTGTAGTCAAGAATGTGTAGAACTGACAGGCCAAACGGAAATTCTGAGCTCCTGCTTTGGGGTCCACATCGCACTACCAAAGAATGAAGCGAACAGTTTGTGGGAAGGTTCAACGCACAAACCAACGACGCCCTGGGGCCCAGCTGATTTGGATCACAGCCAAGGTACTGTGAATCTCGATGAAAAGCCTCCGCTGGCAGCTTCGACACCAACACACAATGACAGCCAGGCAATGATTTTTTGGGGAGAAGCCACCCATGTCTCTCTCAAATCGGGAAAAACTTTGAAGCCACGAAAAGTGCTTCACCTTTCAGGTGGCTCGAGTTGAAACTGCTCCGCTCATTGGATGTTGGGAAGCCGACTTCATTATATAATCACTACATATCACTAGCAAACGTTGTTTCAGCCAGCAAGACCCAACCATTGATGTATTGATGACCGTCCCCTAATAATAATGGTGAGTGTATGACCCATGAATGGGTCCGTAAATCAATCACAATTAACTACTAGGTATTTGCTTTAACTACATATAACTCCTAGATATATATATATATATATATATTATATACTTGCTATCAATCATGATTGGCCGTTATTAACCAGTATCAACAACCATTGTTTGTGAGTAGCCAATCTTCATGCACCCTTGATCACTAATGATGTGATCAGGGCTCCAGGTAAAGATTAACCTTCAAAGCTTCGATTTACAGCCACAAGCTCCAAGAATCCTTGCCACACATTGCCATACCAAGACCTGTCAACCAACCACCAAGAAGCATCATGACCCATTTGCCTTGGATACGCATCCAGCTTTGCCACAAAGTCTCGGAAGGCCTGGTGATTCCACGCGCCCGCAAGGCTTGCCCCTAGAAACTGCGTAGACAACCTGTTTCCATCATGACCAGTACCATCCACAGATCGTTAAGCCAGAATCAACCAGGGTTTGTCGATAGATGCTGTCCAAAGATTACTGGGTACACTACAACTGCCCCCAAATTGCAGGTGGTGAATCAACCCCCTGTTGGGGTACACTGTTTGTGGACAAAACCACCAGAGGTTCTCAAAACTGCATGCGGAGGGTCCCTAAGGCTTCAGTTAAACTGGTGGAAATTCAACACCCGTATTTTGTGGCGACATGGAATGACAGCCGCAGCTATTGGTTCGACGGCTTCGTTGTCGACGAAGAATAAATCCGTGCATACACATGTGCAAACATTTTCTTCATGCGCGCTCCAAGCTCTGCGAAAATAAACGAAGTGTGACAATTAAATGTTTCAGAGAGTATTGTTTTAAACATGGGAACCATCTATGTCAAGTACCCGTATTGTGGTATATTGCGATCATGATCAATATTGCCTACTACCGGCTACTTTCAAACATTAACGTATAATCAGTAAGATTACAATTCTCAATCCATTGTCACCCATGACTAATCGGGTGTCCTTATAAACCATACCAGAACTACCCATCAACCATCACCATACCAACCATGTCCAACCATACTGACCCAACCATGGTTGGTTAGTTGGTTGATAGATGGGTTGTCATCAACCGTACTGAATCTACTAAGCATCACCACCCATAGCACCAGCATCGCCCTGGTCTCACCAGGCACGCCTGCAGCTCAGCACTTTGCAGCTGCTCCAACTTCTTCTGGCGCCGCCCGAAGTCGTAGCGACGACGAGAGACCTCTGCCCAGAATCCTCGGGCGGAACCGGCGGAAAGACCAGGGGACCCAGGAGGTTCCCCCCAGGGATGGGTTGACCACAGGTGATGAACCCATGGGACAGCATCATCACGGTAAATGATCAAGTTATAAATGATGGTGAATCGTTGGGTCAACAACCCAGGGCCATGAGCCACCCTGGGGGTTATCAAGGTATTGCTAACCCATGGCTGGCTTCCAAAGCACCTAGAGTTGAAGTACCAATCAGCCAGTTGTGTCCAGCTACCATCCCCCTTGGCTGCGCCCTGCTTCGATCAGCTGCGCACGTCCAAGTGACGGGAAAATTCCTCGTTGAGGTTCTTGGGCGCCTGGCAAGTGACTACGCACGACGTACCCTGGAAGGCAATCCGGCGCCATCAATTATGAATCATTTGGGCTAACGATTTAGATTAACCATTAATGAACCATTTATATACCCATCCATATCCATTCCTATCCGTCTATGTCCATTCCTATCTATTCATATCCACTCATCATTTATATATTGCTTAGCAACCATCACAAACAACTGGTTGATGGCACTGGCATCTACATCCCGGCCATCCCGCCATGCCGCACCTCTTCCAGGATGGAGGCCAGCCCCTGCTTCTGGCGTTGAAACTCGGAGTCTTCCATTTCCTGGCTGAGCCACACATGGAAGGTGGTCACCAATGAAAGGTGGAGGAAGATGTGGGAACTGTTTTAACAGCAAGCTAAATTTATGATGGTTAATTCAATGGCTTAAAATGAACAATTGACTATAATAGGGAGAATAACAATAATAGTGATTGATGATGGTTGTCAATGGTAGGTACGTATTGATAAATGCGTTACATTGCGGATGATTTATCCCAGGTGTGGGTGATACATGAATATGAGTATTACGTTTAGCAACAATATGCTGGTGGTTTTTTCCAGTTGGATATATCATTGGATACACGGCATTATGCTGAATATCAGTGGTGATTTAGCATTGGGACTTATCCCATTGGGTTTCTCCAAAAATCATGCACCCCCATAATAGCAAGCTTTGATCGACCATTTGGAGTTTTGATAGTTCACAAAAACTTCAGCCATCATGAAGCATCATTAACCATTGTTGACCATCCGGAATCATCATTAGCCATCATCAACCGCTGTTCACCATCATTCACCATCATGTTTACCAAGCGCCATTTCATGCACACTGGGGGCCCAGGGGCCGCTCTCCTCCAGCACCCATCGCAGTTGTTGCTTCCAGCACTTCTCGATCCGTGCACGGACACCGGCGGGATCGAATTCGGTCTGTACCTGAGAACGCTGGTGAAGCCACCAACAGCATCACTAAGTGACCATCATCAACCATTGACTATGAACCTCATTAATTAACTACCTTCAACCATCATTAACCATCAGAAATCATAGGTAACCATCATTTCGCTTCGCTGATGCAAATACATTTGATGATTGTGATAGCTAGTAATGGTTGAAGATGACTACTGGTCCATGATAGTTACTAACTGTTAACTATTGTCAACGATGGCATATGCCCAGCATTGACAACCATCAATTACTGTTCCCATCTGTTCCCTGTCGTCCATCTAGGACCATCTGTGGGCCAAGCGCGTTGCGGCTTCGGGTGGCTCTGTTCGACTGGGAGCCCAACCAACAAACGTAGCTTTTGGAAGCGCTTTCCTTCGATGTTACTCCTGGAGCCGAGTCGAAAGAACTGCTGAAACGCCACTGGAATCATTGCCAGCCCATCTGGGAGTCGCCAAATGAGCACCATCCCACTTTGAATCACCAATGGTCAATTGTCAACCATCATTAATCACGATTGAGCAAAAATCTGTATGAAATGCTGTGAGATGCATCATAAACAATAATTTTTGATGGAATATTCACTTCATAGTGATGAATCTATCATCAGCAATCCTGTTTATTCTTGGATATTGATGCTCATTTCGGGCAGAAGGTTCTTCAGGGTCGCTGGTTATTGTGAAACGAACAAAAAAGGCCAGTGGTCGCAGCATAGTGGTTGCTAGTGTTACATGTGTTTTTTTGGCCACAAAAAAAATAACATAAAACAACAACATTTGGCAACAAATATACCCCCGAAAAATGCACGTAGAAACCCATAAAGCCTCTGAACCATGAAGGATCCAAGAGTGTACTTTTCAGCTTTTCCACGACCCCAGTCATAATTCATGGATGTCATTGGTTGTTTAAAAGTTTTTCATTGAACAAAAACTGCTTTCCAACGGCAGAAGTTCCTGGCCCATGTCGCATTTCAAGGCCAAGGGGCAACTGAACGATGTAACCCAACTGCTGCTTGGTGCGCAGATCCTGGCAAAGGGAGTGTCAAGCATCATCCCAAGGCGCGACCGATCATCATCAATGGAGCTATCATCCAACCATCTCAGACAATCTCAAACCATATCCAACCACTGTTCTCATCCAATTTTATCCATACACAGCTGATGGTTGGGAATGGTTCCAGCTTCAGCTCATGCCACTGTTTGTGGATTTGACGCCGTGGGATGGTTCGTGTATCGGCAACGAGCCGCCGCCCCCCCCCCAGCCATACCTCAATGGGGATAACCAACGTGGAGAAACGTGTTGATCTCATTGTTAAACATATAACTAGCAATGAATATTTAACAATCATTCTTCAGAAACATTTAGTTAGAAACATACCGGAAAATATGTTTTCATACCTATCTCAAAGAATGAATCAGATTTAGATATCGATGGTACTGTGCCATGAAAGAGCTCCATAGCATAGCTTTACCCCACTGAGTCCCAGTCCTCAAAAACCTTTGGGTTCAAGATCCGAACCAGCAGCGATGTGAACACACTCTGCCTTGGCCACGTGGGTCATCAGAGAATGTCCCCGTGCGCTGGACCAAGCACATGAAGCTGTTCTGTTTTTCAGTACGAATTCTCTCAGTTCAGTTTTTTCTATGCATACTAAACTTACTGTACTGTACATAACATAAGTCAGGAAGTGTAGTGATGCCTAGGCTTCACAACACTCAAATTGCAATTAGCAAGACCCGCAGAGCGCCGCGCATGTCATGGCTCTTCTGGTTGGTTGGCTAGTTGCTCCCTAGCTAGTAACTTAGTTGCTTAGTTGCTCAGTCAGATAATTTCTAATTAAGCTACATGACTACCTACTGAGTTTTGGCATCCAATCAGGTATGGCTCGTTGCTACTTAGCTAGTAACTCAGATGCTCCTTACATGCCATCCAATCATAGAAAACTGGGCCAAACAAGCCATACCTCCGACATAGAAAAGGCAGCAAAGGCAAGGAGCTTCAGTTCCACTGGCAGTTGCAGCTCCATCAGCACGCAGTTGTTCCGCTCCTAACGGGTAGGGTAGCAACAGTGGTTAGTTATGGTTGGTTAATGATTAATTATGGTTTTTAGGGTTTTAGGGATGGTTTATGATGGTTTTAGTGATGGTTTTAATCACGACCAATGATGGCTAATGAAGGTTCTTATGATGATTACCTGATGGCGAAACTACAGTTGCAGGATATTCCCTCGCACGATATACCAACAGTCCATTTGATGGCTGAATAATATGGCCAAACGATGGCCTTTGTTATGTCTATGATGGTCACCCAATCTGGGACTCAGCTTACACTTCGCTGTCTGCGCTAGCTGAAGAAATGGCTAGCATTATCCAGCCAGCGAGCTTCCTGGATCACCAGAGCGTACACCACCATTGTCACTATATATTTACCATCTATATAGTGATAGATCAGTACATATTTACCCACTAGATCACTATATATCAAAGACTCCCATAAACTATCAATCAAACACCAACCATCATCCAGCACCACCATCATCAGCAGTGCCACCGGCATCAGCGCCTCAGGGTTGGTGCCGGGAATGGTCCACAGCGTCTGACCCTCAGGTAGTTCCGCCTCCATGGGATCCTGGCAGCAATCGAAGGTGCTCCAATGGCGTTGGCCAGGTTTATTGTGGCAATTTTCGAGGACCATTTTTGGTTTGAGGAAGAAATATCTTTGATGATTTTTATAGGTGACCTTGCTTTTCTGAAACAAAATGTGTTCTTTGTTTGTTTCAGTTGCATTCATTTGCTTTATTTTGTTTTTTATATGTGACCTTGCGTATGCGCGTCCGTTCAGATGTGTGTTTGTCTCTGTGTGTGTTTTTTGATCTATTTCTTTCTTGCTTTCTTTCTTTCTTTCTTTCTGTCCACGGTGTGCCAGCCCGTCCCAGCAAAATGTTGCATAGTTGCAACATGCTGGTTCTATTGTTCATCTCCCTTGGAGTCCAGCCAACCACATTGCAAATACAATCCATCTTTGGGGTTGGATCGGGTTGGTTAGTGTCCCAAACATCTAGAAATCATGCGCATCTTGGAACTAAATATGACCAGAACTTCTGATCATATAGTTACCCAGTCTTCTGCCACATGTTGAAGCAAATCATGCAGATCAGTCGTATTAACACCACTTTGGTGTGTCTTGAAGAAAGTTCAACATGTTCTTCAACACCTCTGGAACAACGTCAATTGCCGTTTGTAAGAGAACAGCAATGCTAGAGAGCCGCGGATTTCACGCGAGTACTCGTGATTCTTGAATCTGCTCAGACCTAAACCACACATCTATGTTGTCCCGTCATATATGTCTCGATTTGTGATTCTAGATTATTCTAGATTCGGTTTTCTGACTATTTGCCAGCTCAAATGATCCAAAGAACACGTCCAAACCCTGCTCGGCTGCAATGGTGGTCTTTGCAAGGCTACACTTGATCCACATCTCTCCTGTTTCCATCAATTTTTGTCTCCAAGCTCCGAACGGTTGCCCTGTTTAGCCATGCAAAGCCTCAAAACAACTGACCTCTCTTAGACATGGTCAAGTTCAACTAGACATAACAAAGACCTAGTGGATTTCAACTAGACATAACTGCCATAACTCACAGTTGACCGCATTTTTCCCAGGGTCTGACCCCAGATCTCCCAGCCCACCATGGCCGCGCCTCAGGAGCCCGGTTGCTGCCCTGCACCAGCGGCTGCAGCCGCTGCGCCAAGTCCTGCGCTTCCTCAGCGCTGGCGTGGCCGGTGACCAACGCCTCGAAGAAGGACCCAGACTCAAAGAGCCTTCGGCGGGTGCGTGGTTGGTGGTTGGTGGTTGGTGGCATGTTGGGATTCGGAAAAGGAGATGGGCTCGGATTTGGTGATCGGATTTCATGGTTTGAGAGACTGGCTTGGAGGATTTCTTGGTGATGCTGAGTGATCTTCAACCACCATGGCTCGTTCTACCCCGGGCCAGGACAGCTGGACGCCTTTGATGCTCACTCTGAAGCTCTTCGAAACGCACTTGGTCAATGACCTCCAACTGCTCCTGGCACGGAACCAGCTCCCAGGCAGTGGAGGATCCCCTGCTCCCATCTGGATCTGCAAATGTTGAGCCCCAAGGAAGGGCAATCGTGCATTGGATCTGCGATGTTCACACCACTAAAAGGTGAAACCTGTGAGACCCTGCGGTTTTTGAAGGCACCCTAAGGCCTTGGGGTTCGGCGCTGAGGCCCAGCTTCCAGGGTGACACCACGAAGGGGTCAAAGCTGTCCATGTCAACCAACCACCGGCCGAAGGTCGGGTCTCTATTAGAGCTGTCTATCCACCCATCTGTCCATCTTTTTATCTTCTCATGGGGGGTCATCAATTTCTGTCCAGGCCAATGTTTATGATCCGACCATTTCTTGAATATTCTTGAATTGCCCATTCCAACTGCGGCGTTCTTTCTCGGAGAAATTTGTCGGCGTAGCTTTGGAAGTTCCTAGTCACTATTGATACTTCAAGTCTTGTCCAAATATCCACCAAAAAACATCTGCTGAGCTCAAAGCGATCACTCGCCCAAAAAATCCAAAATGTGAAGTCAGATGACATTTGTCATCTTGTTGGAAACATCAGGGATGGTCCATTTCCAAGTCCTTCCCAGCACATCACGTGGTGCATGGCACCCCCTGGCGCAGCCGCTCGTCCTCCACGGAGAAGCGGTGCTTGGTCGTGAGCTCCGCAGACTTCCGCACGGCCAGGTCGCAGGGCCGCTGCTTCTGCGCCACGTTGCGCAGGTGTCGTTGGTATCCTGAGCCGCCGTCAGCACAGCCAGGAGCCCCCCGGTGGGTGCGCACTGGTGAAGCACTGGCAGCACCCGTGGCTGGTGGTACTTGGGTAATTGACTGATGTGTCATGGTTACCAAGGATGCTTGACACGGGAAAATGATGGCTGTCAGTGATGACACCTACAGCAAGGTCAAGGCCGAGAGTCTGTCCAACACAATGTCGAAGCTTCGAGAAGACACGGCCTCAACGGTACCACGGGGCTGGGGCCAAGGCTAACCCCTAATGTCGTAGAACTATGGGCCAATTGAGGTGGCCTGGAAGCTCCTGCCACAAGATGTCCAAGCAAGATGGTGTCCCTCAAATGAATGCTGTCCACTTGAAAAATGTCAAAATGCTTATTTCTCGGTAGTTTACGGGTACCATCCCCAGCATTACAGTAATCGTCATCAACCATCATTTCACTGCCATTCAACCATCATTAGCGAATTATTAGTGTTAGTGACCTCATTAACTATCACTGACCATCAATCATCAACCATCATAAGACTTATTATCATCAATCATCACCAACCATCATTAGCCATCACGAACCATGATTAATCATCACTAAACCATACTAAACCCACCATTTCAAGGGAGCCATGCTGGCTGCAGCCGAGCACGTCGCCTTCCCCATCCTCGCTACCACAGCCTGCGCGGATGCGCGGATGGAAATGCCGAGACTGCGCGAATGGTGGTGCCCCGGTGGCCAGTTTTGATTGGATGTTAAGCCACGATGACATGATGGTAAAATTGGTAGTTAATCATGGTTGATGGATGTTGATGGTAGTTAATGGTGGTGAATAAATGGTTACTGATAGCTAATGGTGGTGAATGAATGGTTCATAGGGTTATATAATCGAGTGGTGAATCATGCTCAATGATGAATGATGATAGTTCATGATGGTGGCTTTCATGTTTGTGACACTTGATTCATGGCGAATGATTGTTGATCAACCCCTGGTACATTGATTAGCCATGATTAACCACCGTTAACCATCACTAACAATCATAAATCACCATTGAACCATTGACCACCATGAACCACTATCAACCACCGCTTACCACTACAGACGATCACAAATCACCAGCATGCAGCATTACCACTATATGTGGCTCAGGATCCTTGATCCCTGCACGGCTTCCCACTAGACATCAAGGCTGTTCCGACGCTCTCCTGGTGGTCCCAACTTCAGGTTTCTTGGCCAAATCCATCTTGTTGTTGGTTATTGTCTGTTGATATCAGAACCCATCAGACATGTCATGATGTATCGTCATGTGTTTATCATCATGATTTACATATCATCATTTGAACTGCTATATGTCACAATTTGCCAAGTCTTTTATTAACAAGAGAGATCTCTATTGTTGACTCAATATCTCTCATAATTTGTCACGCAGAACCATCATCTACCATGAGTCAATATCAACCAACCATTGAGCACCATGAAGCAACCAGAAACCATGGCCACTAAGCATCATTCAGAGATCCCATTTCCGCTACTGGCAGCCTCCAACAGGACTGGCAACTTGTCGCTAAAGCCCGCCACTGTCAGGGACATGCCTCAGTGAGGAAGCACACATCTTTGGTGCAACACCCACCGTCAGATCATGGTAGGTAGACTGGAAACGCCAGGATCATCTTATCATGTCTGTTCCACCAGTTTCATTCGTAGGCTCAAATTCTGTCGATTTCTCCTATGAATCAGCATATGAAACCGGTGGATCGTAGGGGGTGTACTCTACCAGCCTTGTAGCCGGTTGTTTATGACACTGCTTAGCTGTTTCGTAGACACCATAGTCCTCAATGACAGTGTTGGCAACTGTAACTAGGTTTAAACTGATGCAAAATATCACTAGTTGAGTAGATGGATACATGGATGGTCGGATGAGTGGTTGGTCGGATGGTTTGTTGGATATTTGGTCGGTCGGTCAATCAACAATGGTCGGTCGGTCAATCAACAATGATGACAGAACAACAACCAACCACAATGATGACCCAAATCACAATTGGCTGATATTCCAATCTTTCACCCGTCACTATACCTTGGCATCTTTATATGAACCCTTCCGATCTTCTGGTTGTTGATGCTGCCCGCGACATCGATAGGGTAATGACGTGCTTTGTCCTTTTGACTGCTAATAACTCAAGCGGAATTATATAGCCATGCCAGTGCTGGTGACCCAAACACCTGCTTGGAAACAAATATTGCAACGACTTTGCTGCTGCATGCATGATGTGACAGTAAATCGGTTGCGGTCAACAATCATTCCCTGCAGCGATGAAAGGTCCGCGCAGTTTCCAGAGAGTGGGATCGTTTCTTTTCGAGTTTTGAATGTTATGTAGCTGAATGAGTTTGCCAATTGCGAAGAAACCATAACATTTCTTCGAACCAGCTGTTGAGTGAGATGATCTTGTTGGGTGAGCTCAGTCAGGTTGTATGATCAATCAAGATGTAATCATCAAAGGTCAGTTCATCTAGTTTAACCAGCTGTCATATGATCCGTTTGAAGGTTTCGCTTCAGTGATGAATTTTTGCCGCTGCGGGACCTGTCCCGGAAGCATCCAAGCTATAGTGGAGCCCGGCCTCGAAAGTGCACTGATCAAGGGGGCCAGAAACGCGACCATCACTGGATAGTCAAACCGCTGCAGCAGTTCATGATGCAGGCGATGGCAGGCTTCACAGCGTAAGCTTTGGCAGATAGATATACACTTGTAGCCACCATATCTGCATAATATCCTCTGGTATATCTTCTGAACCAAGGATTTTGCGGAAACAAATGCACCTTCACACCACTAGAAGGAAGCCTTGATGCAACCATCCCTGCATCCGTGGGCTCCCACCTGCCCTGCATCGTAGGAGAACTCATTGAGTTCCTACGCAACGACCCGCTGCCATGGGTCGAACTTGGGACCTGCATGGGGTGACCCACCGTCCCGCATCGTGCCCTAAGAATGGGTCAATGATCACCAAAGAAAGTAATCCAACAACAGGTAATCTTTGACATGATGGAAATATTCAGGTCGTTGTAACCACGAGGTACAGCACCATTCATGATAATCAACAGTAGAAATATGTGCATATATGTATTGTATGAATATATACATGACAGCTACATAGCCTCGGATTCATCATATCTAATAATGGTTAATCATGAAAATTCAACTACATCAACCATTAGATATGCTTCATGGCCCTCAACCAAGCATCATGGTTATCTACATCAATGCGGTTGAGGGGCGACCAACCGAGCCTCCCATGGAGACCCACACACCACGGCCCACAAAGAGACCCGACCTCTTCCACGCAGGCGCACCAGAACTGAAGGCCAGGGGGGAGCTGATTTCTGTTGAGGGATGGAGTTACTTGCAGTGATGAATTGCTGACAAGTAAGAAAAACTGTCTGACTTGAACTAACCAATTTCTAAATATCGGGATGATTACTTTCAACATCTTTCAACAATCATGAAACCGCATTTGGAAAAACATCTCCGTTCATTGCTCTTTTGTCATTCTTGAAAGTGATGATTGATACTGGTGCTGGCCGCTGAATGATGATAATTGTGATTGCATAATGATAGTAATTAGTGGTACATGTACATGATGATGATCAATCATGCTGACTGGTTAGTGATGGTTAATTTTGTACTTTTTCCAA
>VSDK01029406.1:222955-235455 GCA_009767595.1 Symbiodinium kawagutii | reverse complement strand
CGTTAATAAATGTTTGGCTCCTGGTTGATGGCCGCCTTCAGCTCTTTCGCAAGCACGTCATGGTCAAAGTTGGGCAAGTTCCTCAATCTGCTCCATGTGAACACACACATTTGGGTGCTGTGGAATGTCGGAAAGGGCCGCCAACATGAGAGATGCATGGTGCATTCAATTGGCTTTTGCTGGATAATATGACCTTGGGGCCCTCCCAAACTTTCCTTGCCAAAGCAAGAATAGACATGTACTGCAACTGCTAGCTTCCATCACGTGTGAAGCGTGGCTTGTCAGCAATTCCGTTTACTAAAGAATTGCAGCACGCTAAACATGCAAATGTCACTGGTTGATAATGATACTTCTCTCAATGTTACGAGCGTCTCTGAACCTGCGCCTCAACCTGTCGCAAACTGGACACCAGACCTCAACCAGCCGCTTAAATGTGTTGCAACCGGGCGGCGGCCTGTGTTTGAAGTGTGACATCTCGGCCTGTTTTGGACGCGGCATAAGCACCCCCGACTACAAAGGTCATGTTTGACGGACATCTTTGGCGGTACCCAATTCATGGACAACCCAAAAGGTGAGAAGAAACACAACATTCGAAGTCAAGAAAACGCAACATATTTAATCAAAAAAGGGGAAAATCAGTGGGGCAAGAAAGTAGGGACGGAGACAGCAGACAAAAGTCGAAGCGGCGGTGGTCTTAAGGGCTCACGAGGGGATCACGAATCACAGTGACCACAGGAACTCGAAAATCCAGTGGCTCCAACATCCCGACGGAAACCGAAACAGGAGATTCTCAGCTTTCACGTTCACGGAATCGACGGTTTCCGGTCTCAATAGGCCGAAAATATTTTTCGTTGCAACTAACAATAAATTTCTTCATTGGCAGCCTAGACAAATTTCAGTTTTTGACTGATTTGAGCACCCGCAGACGTTTTTGCACGCAATGTTTGTCCTGGAAGCTTGTAGGCAGTTAAGGAAGACAAGTCCTTTCGGCTTTTTCTCCCATTGCCGCTGCCAACTCTTGCAATGAGCAGCAAAGCATCACACGCAAGGGCGACACGCAAGCGCAAGTGACCTAAACACACACACACATACAAACACACACACGAGCACTGTAGCATCAAAGAATGTAGAACGCCGGTTCTGTTTTTGAGTCGCAGGCTCAAAAATGGAGAATTCCAACGGACATTTGACAATGAGCATTTGAATGCATTTTACATAATTATAGAGATACCAGCCATTGTGCAGGGTTGAATTGATTGCTAATTATCAAGCAGGCATTGTAAAGAAAGGTGGGGCGAACCTCATGGACGATAAATGGCCCGTTCCACCAGTTGACACCTGATCGGTCTGTGGTGGTTGCCATAAGTTCTGCCTCCAGCTCGGCGACGTAAAGTGCCAGCTGCTGGAATGCAGGCGAAGGCCTGCAGTGAATTGCTGGCTGCGTCAGAAAAGTCGGCAAACCATGCTCAAGGGAATTGATTGCTTTGTAACTCAGGGTTCGTTGACGGGTTGCGCATCAAATATGGACATGCTGAATTGCAGCCGATATAATGGGATGGCTGTGGTCGATAATAGACCTTACCAGCTTAAGTAATCCGACATGATCAAACATGAAAGTAAAAATTCGGGTTCTTACTAGCATCAAATTATCCGTCAACCATTTATTTAGCTCAGCAATAAATCTACTAGTAAATTGCAAGCCAGACCAGAAGCATCTGACCCCCGGTCTCCCTGGCCTGCTTTGGGCCTGAGCGGTCGGCTGTTTCACCGGTCAACCAGCAAAGCATGGGGGTCGACCTAAAGACCAATATTGCCCAATGTGTTTGATCCTATATATCCTATCATTGCTTGGATCAACTGGTTTTCTCCCTAGCGATCGATGCATGATGGTTGTTACATGGGTCTTCCAATCGCAGTATCGAACGTGACCATGACCAGAATCGCGCCTCGCACTTGCAGCCGCTCAGCTGGTTGAGGACGGCTTCGAACCTGGAGATGTCAGGTGCGATTCCACAGATTGCAACACCTGCTTTGCCCAACAAGTTTTACACGAATGTCATTCTTTTGTGAAGGCTCTAGCTTGAGTGCACGAATGACATTACCCTACGTGTTCTACCATATGTGTTCTCTCCCAAGACAAATACTTTTGGGCATTTGGTAATCAACCGGGCTGAGCAGTCAATGGCTTTGACACGGCAAGTCATGGCGGTGCCTCATTGCTGCGCACAAATCTGACTGTTTGAATGTGGCTGCGTTTGATCAAACAAAGCTGCTGCGGAAAAGTGTAAACCAGGGCAGGCTCCGAACTGTGACCCTGCAAGTGATGACACCTAAATGATTTCAGGGCAAGCTCCGAAATGGTAGGGGCACTCTGCAAAAACCCGGCATCCCGATCGGTCGGTGACCCAGCTTCATCCCAGCAACGTAATGTGACCATCTTGCTGGTGAACCATGACTGGAATCTCATCGGGATCCACCTGACCATCTTTGAGCGCTATTAACCGCCCATTCACCATCCGTTAATTGTCCATCCATTGCCAATTGTCCACCAGCCCAAGGAAGTTTGGAAGTCAAACGTCCACATTTTGGAAAGTGGAAGCAATTAGTCTGAGTCTGTCAGATCAGAGAGAAGATCAAGGGAATGTGTGTAAGTGAAAGTTAGGAAGCGCGTAAAATGATGCGTGTTTTTTCCATAGTTTTGTGCCCCGGGATGCTATCAATCAATCAACCAACCACCCAACCAACCAATCAATCAATCAACCAACCACCCAACCAACCAATCAATCAATCAACCAATCAACCAATCAATCAATCAATCAATCAATCAATCAATCAATCAATCAATCAATCAATCAATCAATCAATCAATCAATCAATCAATCAATCAATCAATCAATCAATCAATCAATCAATCAATCAATCTCGCTCCACTCGTCTCCCCACACCCCTACACACCACTGGAGAGAGATGAGGAGGGAAGTGACAGGGAGCGAGGTGGTGGTGTGGAGGGGGGGAGGGGGGGAGGGGGGGGTTTAGCCTGATGAATCAGGGATAAGGGGGAGCAGCCCGCTCCTTCGCTACGCAAAATAAAACTCAAGGTAGCCCTTCGGGAAGCTACCTTTGGTGAAAATTGCTGCCTCTCGTGATAAGAGGTTTATGGTGGTTTCTCAAAACAGGGACCCCCAAAATCATCTTTTATGTGAACCATTGACAGTACTGAGCCAACCATTTCTTGGGTTTCCTATGGCTTGAGAAACCACCATCTGTGTCTTATTCCTGATTATCATCCCCTAGCATGAATTAACCATCATAATCCCTATGAAACCATAAATGAATTCTTGCGTTATATCCCTATAAAATCAAAAGTTAATCAAAACCATTATCAAAATCATATAATCCTTTTGAATTAACCATCTATCGGAACCATCTACTTGTTATAGTCCCTACTAACCATTATCAAAATCATTATAATCCCAAGAAATCCCTTTTTATCAACCATCTATTGGTTATAATCCCTATAAACCAGCAATTCTATTGGTTATTAACCATTGCAGTCCCTATAGGGACTGCCGTTGACAACTCCAACCGTGTCCTGCAAGACTCGTCACTGGATGACCCAACCCACCAGTGACGCGCCCAGGCACATCTTCCGAGGTCCGTGGACACTCCACGTTGAAGGCCACGAAGGTCTGCACGGGGCAACAACCATGTGCTAAGGGTGAACGATAGGACCTGTTGGTTGGCTTATGATAGGACCTGTTGGCTATTGATAGGAGCGGTTGGTACATGATATCATTTGTTGATACTTGTTGTTGTCAACATGTTTTTTTTCGAAAATGATATCATTTGGTGATACTTGCTGTTGTCAACAATAAGCCAACTGTCGAGATATCTTGAAGCGACGGACCATCCGAACAAGATGGGAAAAATCGGAACGGCACCTCAGGAAAACATATGAAAATCACGTCCGAATCCAAATTCCGTTTCATTCATGCGAAAATATCTCCCGAATCCTGGATGTCAGAGACCTCCCTCCACCAACCACCCTTCCCGCACCAAAAGAGTCATCTATCGTTCGTGGTCTTTGGCTTTTCTGACTAGAAGAACTACCCGAACTTTTCAACGCACAACATGAAAATATGCATGCATTTTGTTTTGCCCTGCACAATACGTGGCTGAATTTTTATAACCCGCACTAGATTGCAAGTGGCTGGAATTGTACTACGATCCCAACCTCCCCAAACAATGTCCCTTATATGATTTCGCACGAATCAATCTCTGAAAAGAAAATGCTTAATCAAACCCATGCCTGACAAGAAAAATGCCAACATCAATCCCAGAGTATCCCATCAACAAGCATCACCCTACCCAGGCATCACCCCATCAACCCTCAGGTTGACCTGGCCTTTGGCTGCAAAAATCGATGGTCCTTGCGATGGAAGACCACTGGACCACCATCCACCGCGAGCTGCTGCGGCAGTTCTTGCGACTCGGTGGGCGGGCACACCGAAAGGTCCTGCGGAGAAGCGCTGGGTGCTGGTGCTGCTGCCGCTGGCCTCCAAAATAGGAGTTATAGCCTATCAAAGTGCTGGTTTTAGGGGTTGGAACCTATCAAAATGATGGTCTTCATGGGTTATAGTCTATCAAAGCGATGGTTTTAGGGGCACCTGGCAAGTTTGGTGGGCTGAGATGATGAGAGAGAGAGAGAGAAAACTTTGGAGATGCAAAATCAGAAGTTGCATAGCTTTGTTTGTCATGGATGTAGCAGGGTACCAATAGCGCATCATGGAATTTTAAGAAGATGGAACCACCTGCTTCGACTTCTAGGCAAAGCCTCAATACATGAGATAACCATCCCTATCATATTGTGCTACATTAACTATGGGCGCATCTGTGCGCTCGCATTTGCGTATACACGTACAGTATGATATAGATACACATGCATGCATGCTTTATGTACATCCAATGTAATATTGAATATGTAAGCAAATATCTGTTTGTACACATGTCACACCTGGCTTGCTTTTTTGTTCATGTTTTAGGTTGCACCGATGTCCCACACCTCCAGCAGCCTCGGCGTGCTTTTTTCCCTGCATGAGCTTGACCCATCGGCAGCCAGTCGTTGTGAACCATCGGCTGAAGGGCATCACCTTACCAGTAGTGGAGCCAATATGAAACCACCCAGCATTGGGGTACCATCATGGTGGATGCACAGAAACCACATCTGGTTGTCCGGGACATAGTGAAGTTTATGGGTAGGGGTACACAACCAATGTGAGCAATAAGAATCACTCAATGTCTGCTTTCTATGTTGGTCATGTGTGCCACCTTTTATTGAAAATGTTCCCATGGTCCCAGGGTGCTTCGATATCCTGAAGATCCCTGGCCGATGCCAGTTCCGCACGATGGTCTACACGAACTGCACCCCGCATGTTGACACAAAAACTGCCGCCGTCAGCGCGCATCACCACGGCATGCGGCGCTTCATTCGCGGCAGCGGCGCGACTTTGAGGCTCTGATGGGGGGCCTGCACCATGCGCGGTGCCTGGCCACAAATCCAGAACTGGACACGTCTTTGTGAAGGGCAAGCCTGGTGTCAGCTTGGCTGACCCAAATGCCCGAGCAGAATCTTGGGCAGTGAAGCAGCAACTTGAGCTACGAACACTATACTTGTCGTTGTAAAGATTGGTGCCATGGGAGCAGTGGAGCCGCTGATGGCTTTGGTTCTGGATTCACGACTGCTTCACTGCCATCCCTCTGCTGCACGATCTGAACAAATTCAGCAGGGGCACATAAATGAGACTGCTGTCCACAGATGACACCCAAACCAATACTTTTCGAATCCCTTACTACGAACAGGTTTGGCTCTCTGGAGAGTGCATTACGGACGATCTCATATTAACCAGCAAAATTCCAACAGATTCTAACAGCTACATTCTGGAGATGGAAGATGTCCTATTCACCAGTAAAGTTCTAACAGATTCTAACCGCTATTTGGCTACAATGATAGCCCTAACAGATTCTAACCGCTACATCACCGCACAAACGGAGCTTCCCCGGCTGGCTGGGTTCTTCAAGTGGCGCTTCCCGCCAGCTTGACCCGTCGCGCCGCCGCGAGGCAACGCATCATCTTCCTGAGCTCGGAACGACGATCAGCTGAAGCGCAGCGTCACTTATAACATGGAGATGGAGATGACATGGTCCCTAGCAATACTTGAGATATATGGAGATGATGTGGTCCCTATACCAGTGCTTATATACTGGTTGCACTGAGATTTGAACGGCAAGATTGTTCCTCACTGAAATGACCTGTGTGGAGTGTTTAATGCGCAGGTAAGCCACAAGTCAACCAGAAATGGCCATCATGTATAGTAACCATCATGATAAGGAATCTGCATCTTACATAACCATTGTTCACCAATGTCATTAACAACTGCACTTCAGAATCACTCTCACAGTGACTTCTACGTTGCCGTGATCACCATTCTTCACAAGTAACCTGTCAGCATCAATCGAAGCATCTTCTGAATTGGATGGAAAACTTCACAACAAAGACTCTGAGCACAATCACCATGCTTTCAATCGATTCTACCCAGACTGATTCCTTCAGCGGTCTACTGCTTGTTTTCAATCAATAGATAACTCAAAATTTCGACTCAGAAGAAAATGCAGAATGCCAATCCCATTGCCATTGCAAAAAAACAAGAAAGCTGACACTGCGAATGAATGACTAGTGCATGTTTCAACTCATCCTTCTCAACTATACAACTACCAACATTCAATTCCCAACTATGATTGATCTATGGCACCACCACTACCACCACCAGCACCACCATAGCTTCAGCCACGACACACGCGAGGCACCGGCGCTATGACTTCTTCTCACGGAGCCCCGTTCAGTTTCAGCTTTGACCCGGGCGCGAGCAGCGGCAGCACTGACAGCACGTTGCTTTTGGGCTGCTTGCTCCTTCACGTACTTGGAGTACTTCCTTAGACTACTATGGTGATGGTTATGGTTTGGCTATTCAACTTGGATCAACCATGATTTAACGGTTACTCACTTGCGTAGTGACATGCTGAAGAAGTGATGTCTTGGTCATGGTGCTCATGGTTGATGATCAACGCACATCAAGACCCAAATGGTTCAATGGGGGCGAATCATGTGGTCGGTGAGCAGTGATGATCAACTGTGTTCAGCGTGGATAATCATAAGGGAGAAACAACAAGAATGACCAACAAGACGAGCTGTACAGAGTTCACATTTTCGCAGCTTCCAAGCTCCGTACCTAGTTCAAATGATCTGAGCTGCAAGTTGTGGATGCTTTGCTGAGTGTTAGCTGCCTCTATATTCCTCCTTGTATCCCACATCAGTGAGACATGCATGATCGTTGATAAATTCAAGGAGAAAAGCCAACCTTGCAGCCGTTCTTGAACAACACTAATGACCAGCTATGAGCCATCATGAACCATCGTTAACCATATTCAACCAATATTGACGCATGAATCATTAATCGCTTTTGATGACCTCTGCTACGAATCAGTATGAACCATGATTGACCGTTCTGAACCACAAAATGTATCAGCATTAAATGTCGCGGTTCATTTCATCAACCTTGATTATACATTCTTGACTAAAGGTGTTGATCATTCACAAACATCACGATTAACATCAACAACCAATTGCTAAGCATTAAGAATCATGATTGACGATCATGTTAATATCAATTCATCGTTATCAATCACTATTAACCACCACTATCGACCATCATCATCAAACATGTAAACATCAACCTTGGACCACATCCAAGTTTCCCCTTCTTGGCGGCTCAGCACGGCATGGCTGAGTGACGTGCTGCTTCGAATCGCTTGGAAAGGGCCACTGCTTCTTTGCGCTCGAGCCGCTGCGAAAGTGACCAGCTGAAGGACACCAGTGGTGAGGTTGCCCTTCGGTAGTCGCCATGGAAAATCACCATGCCTAAAATAGGGAAACTGAGCTGGAATAATCAGCTATTTCTGTCGTGGATTTTCCAGCCAGCCAGGTTTGGGACTAGGGTAATTATGATGGTAAACGCTCAGTGCAGTGAAGGATGATTTCTCGTTGAGGATTTCTGATGATACGTGATGGAGCTTGGAAATTCAGGATTTGTGATCATCACGAGTGATGAAGGCTACTGATGGTAAACGATGATTAATAATGATGATTGAGGATGGTTTCCGACTATTCATGATGTTTAATGATGCCTAAGCATGATTTCTGATGATTAATAGTAAATAAGGATGGTTATAAGTTATTTTTTGATAGCTAACGATGGTCAATATTCACTGTAAGATCTGTAAGCATACCTTCTGATCATCAATGATGCCTGAGAATGTTCTTCTGGATGGTTGAGGATGATCTCCGAGCGTTGGTCATGTTGCAGTATATAATGGTCGTAAATGGATGTGGATGATTGAGGTCATTGTTGATAATGAAAAATGGCTGCTAATAATTCAGCATCATGCCTGATGATCAATGATGGTTCATGAGAGCTAATAATGGTTTCAAGATGTTAAGGGTACCAGTCCTTGATTATGGATCGTGCTTTTGAATTCTGCTGAATCATGGTTACGAATAGCTGCTCCTAGCATATCTGGTTGATGATGGTCAATGATGGTTAGTACTGTTCAATGATGAGCAAAAACGGTAGCAACGATCCACAATCAAGATCAGGCACATAGCAAGCTACCAGGAGGCCATCCCGACCAGGGTTTGATCCCCATACAAGGCTGTGATGGGCTCTTCTTGAAATCAAGCTGTGGGGGCCTTGCATATCTCCCATGAAAAGGCCAGTGGAATTCCCACGGTCTATTCGCTGGGGTGGATGTGAAAACTTCTGTTCAGGCTTTCGACCCAGCCAACTGCACCACTTGATTCTGCTTGGGGAAGGAGAAGGTTCAGCGCAAGGATCGTCAAAAACTCCGCAGCATGAGCATAGTTAATCAGCTTACAAACTTATAAACCCACCGCCAAACATCCGAAAGTAAGATACAGCTCGTCAAGCGACCAAACCAAGACTGGCCGGTGAACATCAATGATGTTACAATGTGCTGCTTTCTGGCAAGGTCGTTGGAAGAAATACAGTACCAATTTAGATCAATCAGCTGGGATTCCATTTTTGATTGATCCGCTGTGTGCCAAGGAAAAACATTAAGGCTACAGGTTGAAGGGACCTTCAGCGAGCATTGAACAAGCACAGAAATATCAACCTTGGTTACTGGTGGTGGAATCTTGGAACTGGTAAAGGTTCACAGCCTCGATTATATAGTTGATCTTGGCATCACCAAAACCACGTGACCGGGGCTTATCCCCTGGAAATATCTATGAAAAGTCAATGTTTGGGTATATGCTTGCGCCATAGATACATCCATTGATCCTGGGGGGTCCCCAAACTTCCACGGTGGGTCATTTTGGGCAGCAAACCCAAGATGCATAGACCTACTAGCTAATTAGGAGCTTCTCACCATGGATGATTGAGGTCCCTGTGCAACGTGCCGTGAGTCCTCCGGCACGAAGACATTGGGCTTTGGCAAACGAAGATCGAATTCCTGCGCTTCAACATGAAAACTGAGAAAAAGCTACTTACGACTATCATCTTCTGGTTTCCCGCTCAATCTCATCCCAAAAAATGAAGCTTTTTATCTGGAGATCCCAAATCTGAGTTGATAAACCACAATACACCGGAAATCATCGAACCATTCAAGATTGACATCGGGGACCCAGGAAACTGCAGAGCAATGGCCAGTAAACTACTTGATTGGTTTCTGTCCACTCTGGTGGACTTGATTTCAATTGCCGGTTGACTGATTCTGGTTGATTGGTTGATGCATCCAAACATTTCTCAAGCAAACATTGGCTTCCCATGTTTCAGAGCAATATCTGGAGAATACTGCTGAAAAGGCTTTTCAGGACAAGCAACTCCTTTGGGGGTTCCCCAACCCACGAAAGATTCTTGTTTCGAGTTGGGAAATCATGAAATCAAAGATCATTTTACTTGCACAACAACTACAGGAATCATGAAGGTACACTAATAACGGACAAGCCTGTAGGCTGTTGCTATTTTCAGTCCATGTCCTGTACATTGCATTAGCTTCCCGCTGCCAAATGTCCGTCATCTCATTTGTCCGTTGTACGTAATACACAGTAGATATTGTCTGGTCCATATCATCATTCTGCTTGCTTCACAGTACTAACCATCATTACCCTTCATGAACCACACATTAATCATCATTGACCATTCATGGACCAGAGACTAACCATCATTAATAATGACCAAGCATTAAGCTATTCATTAACCCTTCATTACCGTTCATTAACCCCTCATTAACCATCAATGAATCATTCATTGACCATTCAAAAACCCTTACAGCCTTACATGAACCATTGACCCTTCATCAATCATCACTCGCCCTGGTTGATCAGCCATTCTGCACCCAGGCCGCGCCGGCACCTCTGCCAGAGCCTTGCTTGCGCCAGGCATCTCCGCCCTCCGCCAGGCCTCCAACCAGCCAGCCTGGCTGCCGTGGTGGGGGTGGGGCCAGCTCTCAGTGGTGGTGCCATGCTTCTGCAAGGTCTTTTCGTTGGTGACTTCTTGACCTCGGCACGAGCGAGGAATGCGTGGACAAACGATGACTAACGTCTATACAAAGCTTGCAAAGCTTACAAACCTTTTGTTGTCAATTTTGTGTGTGCCATCAAACGATATGCAAAAAGCGCCTTTTTGATCCTTTTTTTGGGTGAGTAGGCATGTCTGCAGCTCGGTTTCGGAGGTGCTTTCCGGGATGGCAGCTACCAGCCACCATCACCATTCCGATCCGGCCGAGCTGTTCAAAAACACTCCGTCTCCGATGTGCTGCTGGCATTCAAGTTGTTTGAAGCCATCACAATTTAGAATTACCTTCAATAGTCGACCGCAGAATATACAATGTCAGCCCATCGTTCCTTCCACGGTGAGCCGTGTGGATCGCTGTCGAAGGTACTTTCCTTGGAGTTTTATTGGATCAAATCTGTCTACAGGGGACTTTGTTCAAAACGACCCATGATGTATGAAGAAACAGCGAAAGGGTTCAGAAAAAGGTCTGCTCCAAACCGCGAACAAGCTTCTTGAGCCAAACATGCCATCTGTCCTTTGATATCACCACCACGTTGCAGCCCAGCTCCTTGGCCATAGCGAAAAAGTGCTCAGTAGCTGCATCCGGCGGTGGACAGAGAGCCCAAAGTGGTGCACATCATAGTGTGGAAGGTCGTAGCCGGAGAAGGAGAGCCATTCAGCTGCCATTTTTGTCACCGAGTCTTGATCAGCTGCCCTGAAACTGTCCGAGCTATCGCTGAGTCTTGAGCCAATATGACTCAGATTTTGCCTCAAGCTGGAACGGAGAACATGTTTGACTCTATGCAAATTGGTCTCTCTGAAAAGACCAAGTAAAAACAAGACATTCAAATGGAAGAAGAGCTGGAACTCATCAAATGTCAAACTTAGAAGATTGTTTGTCCCGGCTTCTCCATGCTCTGTTGAAATGAATGGCTACTTGGCAACACAATGCGCTCCAATTGCTGGGTGCCCCGACACTATCAATCTTCGCCACATTGTCCCCGAAGCACAGGAGACGGGGACGCATGTGATTAGATTGCACGCTACAAAGTCTGAGCGCTGCAACCATCCATCCCCTCATCCAATCAAACCATCATCAATGAGAATTTAGCACCAAATAAATCTTCCTCAGCATCCCACCCCGCAGAACAGAAAAGAGTGAAAAGGCTATACCCCATGTACAAACACAACAGCCAAACATTGAACCTATACTCCCCAGAATCCCCCTTCTACATCCTTCTACCGTTCTCCCGCGAGGGGCTGGGAGCTGGAGATGAAGCACTCACTAAGCATCAACCAGCTTAAATCACGGGCTACTGGGGAGGCTTCTGATGTTCAATGATGTTCTGTTCATCAATTGTTATGGTTCCCTCTAGCTGAATGAAACCAATCAACCGGTGAACATGCTATCAATCAACCAACCCAGCAACCAATCCACCAATCAGCCAACCAACCAACCCAGCAACCCAGCAACCCAGCAACCAACCCACCAACCAGAGCCAACCACCCAACCCAACCTTTGGCAAGTCACTCTGTCAACTGATGCAAAGAAAGTGGCCAACATGTGGCCTCCAATGGAGCTCGATGATACTTGCCACCATACCAGGGATCCTGGCCCGTGAACCTGGGTTGGATCCTGGATTCTGGATCCTTGGAAGTTGTGTGAACGATCTCAACAGCTTACAAAAACTACCTCTATAGTGGTTAGTAATTAGTCGTAGTAGGGGTTGATCCTTAAGTAGTTGTGTAATGACGGTTGTTTATGAATTGCGTTTATCAAAGTTAGCTCAATCATGAGGAATAGAAGAAACACACCACCAACAAGAGCCAACAAATAACCGGCTTCTTCAGAATGCAATCGAAATCCTGCTG
>VSDK01029406.1:205715-222789 GCA_009767595.1 Symbiodinium kawagutii | reverse complement strand
TACTCCCTGACAAAGCCGTCCCATGTAGTACAACTGGTCATGGCTGGTATGGGTGATCCCATCATTTTCTTCGGATGTCCATCATCCAACTGGACATCCGACTTGTGGCCCACAAGTATACCTTGGAACTCCACTGTCAGACATCCGAAATCCACATGCCACCATGATGAAACCCGCAATGATGGGCTATGGAACCATGATTTTGCCTCCTGTGGCTTGTAAACCACATTGAGCATATCCACATCATCCATATGTATCCCATGAATTTCGGACGGCATCCGAAATGGCCATCTTCTACTTCCTTCAAATCGCCAGCTATCAGGAGCACAACCAGCTTCGCCCTTGGTCCTGTTGCGTGCACCGATCCTCAAACCTTTTGGAGACCTCAGCAACGCCGCCGCACGACCTCAACGAGAGATCCAAGCGTCGCTCCCAGCAGTTTCACCAGGATCCCCTGGGCTCCCAGACCAACTCCACACGGACTTGATCCACCTCGGCACCACCCTTTGATCCACCGGGGAACTGGACCACTGTTCATCGTGAAGCTGACCCTTTAACCTCGGTGAATGATCAATAAGCCTGGTTGATGATGGTCGATTGTCAATCATGATTCAGCTACTGTCATCACACCAGCAAATAAGTACCAAATGACCAACAAATAAACAGCTTTAACCAATATAAACCGGCAATAACAAGTATTATATAGTATTATGGTCGATCCATGGCCAATAATCATGAATACTGGTTGATGCTCCAACTCAGCACCATTGACCATCATTGAGCCTTCACAAGCCATTGTTAAGCAGTGTTGGGAGCCATGGTGAATCAGGATGAACCTCAGTTAAATCAGCATCAGCCACTACCCTTTCGCATCGCACTAACAACCAGTCAACTGTCCATCAATCATCCTCAATCATGGATGATTCACTTGCTTCACTCTAATAATTACCATCTGACCATCATGAACCATCATATCAAGTGACAAGTGAGCTTCAAATCTGCGGGCTTGGCAAACCACCAACGTTGAGGTAGCTTTCAGTCTGTAGAGATACCTAATATCCTAATCGCAAAAAATTGCAAAATGGTATTCCGGCCTTGCAGCGCGTGTTTTTCGGCATCTGTTCTTGTCAAAACAGGATTCCAAACTGAGCGAGCTGAAACCAGCCTGGTGCTCACAACTTAAGAACCAGCAGTTTGTACGTGGGGTTCTCCACTTAAATCATGGGTACCAACCCAACCCCCAAACCAATAGTTATAACCCTGCAGAAACCCGGGTGAAACCCTTGTGAAACCCCAGTTTTCTTCCAAGGAAACCCTGGTGAAAGCCTCCAAAAACTTCGCAGCTGTCCCCTCCATGAGTGCTGAGCGACCGTGAGGTGCTGTAAGAAGTCCACCGATTTCGAGGGATCGGGGTCCGGAAGCAGGATGGGTCCCGACAACACCTGCAGCACTGGCAACCTTTAGCTGTTGGCCATGGTGGCGGCAACCACGCAACCAAGGGTAGCGCTAGCACCGGTCATGGCTTTGGCTTGTGATGAGTTTGGTTAAGCATTGCTGGGGATGCCATGAATCATCCTGTATGACTAAGAGGGGGATGTTCGGAAACCTGAAGATTCGGCAATCTTTTCTGGGAACCGATGGAACCAAGAGAGGGACAGTGAACGAAGAAACGAT
Organism: Symbiodinium kawagutii; assembly: GCA_009767595.1. Classification (NCBI taxonomy): domain Eukaryota; class Dinophyceae; order Suessiales; family Symbiodiniaceae; genus Symbiodinium; species Symbiodinium kawagutii. Next base: position 221,115 of record VSDK01029406.1, on the reverse strand, counting down.
ACATCAACCCACCAAGAGGTTTGGGGATGTAGAGCAATGGACAAGAGTTGAGGAGACTGACCAACAGAGAAGATGGACCACTAAGCAGAAAGAGATCCTGATCTAACAAAACCTGACCTCCAAGGCCGCCATTCCTGAGTCGCTCCGGCGTGGAGAGATGTTCTTCTTGACCAATGACCAAACATGAGAAAGCCCTGACCTGGCATGAGTACAGAGTGGTGCCCCAACCCGCCAAGTTCATCCCTGGGGGAACTACAGGCTCCGATAGATAAGTATAGATTCAGCAACAAGGAAACTATATCATTGAATGTTCATTATCGATGACCGATTTAACTAATTACTATAAATTGACCATTATCAATCGATGATTTACAATGTATTTACCATCTGCAGAGTGGGATCACCAACAATAAACATTCAACCCCTTTGCCATCCCGACCAAACATGACCGTCTGCATGTTGACAGTGTCAGCATCCATCCAACTGAAACCCGCCTGTAACAGCCATCTTATTGGAACCATCCTCGCCCCCATCGCACAAAATCGCCAAACGCCCTGCCTCCTCAGCAGGATAGTTCTGGAGATTCTGTGCCAAGCGAGTGACCAAGAAGTACGGCCTCAGGTCGAACCGGCTCAGTGCACCAAGCGGATCAGCACAGAGCAGCAGTATTGTATACGAAATTCAAACATTTTGAATGATGTTGTATGGATTGAATGCATGTATGCATGTATATATCTATAAAGAATTCATGTGCACGTGCCTTTTGCCTGTGAGAGCTGTTGTTGCAGCGTTGTGTCCATGACAAATACTTGGGCATGTGCCAAGTCATAAGGTACCAAATGGACCCCACCAAAGACAGTGATCATTTCACGGATGGAAACCTTCGAAGTTTTGGGGGTGCCATTATGACTTGGCACATACCCATATGACCATTTTTGACCAGATATAACCATGTTAATATCATCATTGTCAATCAACCATTATATAGCCATATATGTCTTGGCACATACCCACTTGATCTTCAGATTGCCAAGACAATCAGCAGCAGCTGGGTGGCCAGGCAAGGGCCGTAGCTGAGCCAGGGCGCCACAGTGGGGTCCAATCGTTTCCATGTTTGCATCCAACTGTGTATTTTTTTTGTTGATCCATCTATCTTGCCATCCATCCATCTCTCTATCGATAAATTACACACTCGGTGTTGTTCAAATCATTCAAACATCAGAAACCGACACCCCTGTTTCAGTTTCACCACCACGGTGCCCGGGCGTTTCCTTAGGGCCTCACCATGGGTCACCATTGACTCAGCCCCTGAGCACCCCAGGCTGCTGGTCGTCCGCGAAGCGAAACTTCACCTCCTTCAACTGACACATCTCCTGCACAGCTGGGGATCCCATGGCCGCTGGGGTACCCGGGAGATGCCAACAGCTATGGCTCCTGGGATTCAGATTTTCGGACCCACGAGTCTTGTTGGGGACGAAAGTGAAGCAATGATTTGGGCTAGAAATCATGTGTTGCAGCATGTTTGTGACTAAATGGTTGATTCATGGTTAATGATGATAATGAATCCTGGCTGGATTCAAGTGACGAGTTATGCCGTCAATTCAAGAAGGTTTTGGAGCACTGTGAGCAGCTATGTCCATCAAGATGTGATGCCCAAAGTCCACAGAATCGCATTCTAAGGCCTGTCAGGTCATGCAGGTTTCTTTCACAATTAGTAACCATGAAACAACACACATACGTAGTTTGTTTGCTGGTTTCAAAAAAATCCAATTCATTTGATTCATTCACCAAGTAATCAACAACCAGTCTAGCCATCAAGTATAACTGGTTTATTGCTCATGGGAACAAGTATAGCTGGGTATAGCTGCTATAGAAAACCATGATGTTTAGCTGCTCAGCTTAGCTGGTCGATTGCTACCAGTTGCTCCATTGCTCCCATGGCCTGCATCATCCAGTTGGACACCGGGCTGCTTCGCAGCAGCGAGATCTGCGTAAAGAGCCTGGCCGACCCGGCAACGAGCTGGAATTTCGGGATTAGTTGATTGTTAAACCATTGGAGTAATTACAAGTAAATTTGCTGCTAGAAAGCCTTTGCAAATGGTCTGGCGTTGAAGTTCCCAGCTTGGTAAGTTGACAGCCCAAGGCTTCAACAGCTGCACCCGGACCAAGCCCCTGCCTTCGACCGATTTCTTCCACATTGTCCAGGCCCTGGTGGCCGCCCACATCTGCTGCCTATGTGGATCATATGGTGGTTCTAGTGGCTACAGGTTGCGGTTAGATGATGGTTCTGGTGTGGATATATGCATGTTGATGTAGACAGGTCTGTGTGTGTGTGTGTGCGCGTGTATCTGTGAGTTTGCACATGCACAAATTGTATGTCTGTATAAATATGCATAAATGCATGCAATGCGCATGACATTGTAGTACTTGACATTACGTCACATCACATCTCATCACACTACATTACATTTCACGTATGACAATTTACATGTTACATTTTACATTGCATTACATTACATGACATTACATTTGATCACATTACATTTTGTTCCACAAGTACACTGCATTACGTTGCATTGCATTACATACATAATGCAAGTAAAATGAGCTAATGTACCAATTGCCTCCTTTCAACTTGTCAATCATGATCAAAAATGGTTCTGTATTATTCGTCGGGGACCATCTTACCATGGTACTATGAGACACCATTGTGGCTAGCAGTTCTGACTCGATGAGTCAATCAGGTGCTTCAACAGGCCCATATCCAGGCACTCACCGCACAACGAGGCAAATATGGTTTATCACACCTTGGTCGTATAATATATCACCAATAGTAAAATCTACGGGCTGGTGACAGCTTTGTAACGAGGCAACATTGTCATTTGGTTTACCTTGGTCGTACAATTGCCCATGACAATCCAACGCCAAAACAGGAAAGTGATGACACACGTTTTATCACATGTGCACATTAACGTATGAAGATATGTCCGTCTACGTATACTAGTACTTGTGAGAAATGTGATTCAGCACATGTATCTATTTATGTTTTTTTCTTTTTTCAACCTTGTCTTATCTTAGCTCATCTATTCTACCTATCCGTATTTACATTATTATGACTAATTAATGATCAGTAGAGTCATGGTATATGAGGGTAAAACTGCCTAGCACTGCTATTGAAAACACAAAGATTATAACCCAATGAAACGCACATGGAAACTTAACTTGAGCTCCAGCAAAAAGTTCACACGGTGTGTTGCTCACCACCGTCTTGTTGTTGTACTAGCGAGACTGAAACAGTTTCCGATTGTCGTGAATGATGCAAGAACAAACACAGCAAACAATGGTGATAGAAAAATCATGCATATCTCACAATTGCTTGACTAGTCAACATACCATTCTGAAGCCGTCATAAACCCACTGCAAACCATGACAAATGACCCAACCACTGTTCACCATCAACCATCATAAACTCATCATGAACCATATTGGTGCATCCTTCATTCTTGATAAACTCATACAACCATAGTGTTCCATCATGAAACTCATCAGCATGAACTACACACTACCGAGAAACCATTGTTGCGACGCATCCTTCATCGCTGGTTCCCATCATCACCAATGACCAGGGCGCACCTGCTCCGTCAGGGAGATCGTGACCTGGAGAAAGCCCGTGGGGATTTCCGGGGTTTTCAGTGGATTTCAGTGGATACAACGGGGATATGGCTACGGGTCAATATTAATCAACCAATAATGGGGGATAGTGACCAGCAATGATAGGGAAACAATGGTGAATGATGGGGGAACTATGGGTACAGGGTTTTGACCCGCAGCCATATAACGGGGCTACACCCATATCATTCAATCATTTGGATCGGTTTCAATGGTTTCTCAAGCTTTAAATGGAGGTGTTTTGTCATGGTTGGACCAATATTAAAAATTGGTCCTTTCGGATCGTATTTTTAACTGTTTGATAATGAAATAGCTTAAGAGAGCGTTAGATCCTGCTGGCTGATCATCATAACAGTTAAAGCAGCACTGTTTTGGGCATTTGCTATTATCTGGAGGTCAAATCCAAAATGATCAGCCACTACTTTTCACCAAAATTTCTATAATCATCATACTGATTAAAAGTAGTAAAAATTCTGTAGCCATGATAAAAATCATTAAAATTTCTATACTGTAGCCATCGTTATACCGATTTCATCACCATGCGGACCTCAGCTGCTCGGAGAGATCACGGTGGCGCAGTCTACGGCGTTCCGCGGGAGGCAAAGCTGTAGAAGCGCTGAACCGAGTGTGTCAACCATCCGTGAAACATCATGAACCACCATCAACCATCCTCCATCCATCACGGAGTATTGAACCATCAACCATCATTCTTCAACAAAGATCTTGCCCCCCGATCCACCATGACCATCCAACATGGCATTCCGTGCTCTGCCATCACTTCCCACACCCGTTGAAGCACCCGCTGTCGCCTGAAACTGCGAGAAGGTTCCGAAGTCGGCTTCTCCGGCGCTTAAGGCGATGCCCCAGCCAGCCGCCTGGCAGATGTAGAAACAACCCGTCACGTACACAATGTCTACAGGATATGTGCGTGCATGCGTGGATAGCAAAATGTAGTGTATATGTATTGTAAAAATTATATACTATATATATATATAAATATATATATATATATATATAATATGTATTACAAATATCATATTCTCTATATTTACATCTTCTTAGCATATTTAATTACAAATACATGTATCATATTCATGCCATGCAAAATATGCATGTACAATGTACATCTGTAAGGCTTTCGAAATAGTGATAATACCGGTTCAAATGACCAGCTCGGTATCAAAATATATCAAAATATCACGCAGTTTGCTAGGCAGGCGTGAGGCGCGTGTGGTCCCAAGGTCAGTCCACATACATGTGGATTGGGAAAGCCCACCAAAACCAAATCTCAAGTAAGAACACTAAATTCATAATACACAATTCAACTACGAATGCAATATCAAACTTACGCCTCCTGAGGAATAAATGTTTCCAAGGTACAAGACGCAAGAGAGTACCGGTCTCTCGATCATTGACTGAACCACATGTGTTTTGTACTTATCATATCCTCTGGTGATATTGCGATGGAAAATCCAATATTTAACGGTCGGTTTCCAACAAGGTTTCTCCATCTACAAGTGGATTCCACCCTTCCCGGAAAAAAATATCATCATCCATTTCCAGGTGAGTTTACACCGCTTCCAACCAGGTTCCTCCATAAAAATCCGGTGATTTCCCTGGCCAAACCGTTGCATCACCCGGGCCACCGGGCCACGCCTTGAGCGCTGAAAGCAGGGAGCCAGGTCCCTCGTGGCCCAAGACGTGCGACGCGTAGTTGCCAGGTTTAGACCTGGGAGGTGCCAGGCCAGTGGGCAACCCGGTGGGAGGACCTATGGGTTCAGGCTGCTGACAAGCACTAAGCAATGAGGGGAGGCAACTAGAAAGCAATGAAGGGAGGGCAATGAGTTTGACAATTCATAGCTAAAGAATGAAAATCATCGTGACTTGGATTCAATGGATGAATTCGAAATTCAAAAATCACGATGGGTTGGATGATTCGTCCAACGAGTGGAGAAAGAATGATTCAAGGCGGTGCCAACTCGATTCGCGGAATCTTTATAGCACCACATCTGCCATACTTGAAGTTGCTTCACTCACAGCTTGGATCGGCTGATTCGAACTAAGTAGCAATAGATGACCATCCCCACTCACACAGCGCAAATCTTTTCCGGCCTTGTTCCATAGAACTTAGGACAAAAGGTATGGTGCCATGATGTTCCATTTGGGGGTAAAAGGTTGTGCCCTGATATGAGAAACGATCTTTGGCCACGAGAGCCGCTGCAGTTGGTTGCTTCCATGGTTCATAGACCCAGTGTAACCAATACTTCACCATGGTTCACCACGCTCAACCTTTGTAAACCTGCTGCGTGACCAATCATTGTTGCTTGCTGGATGGTCACTGATCTTACTCCAACTGTTCCTATTGTTGGTTGGTGTTGCTTATGGTTGGTTATTGTTCCTTATAATTGGTGATTGTTGCTTACAGTTGATTGTAGTTGCTTATAGTTGACTGTAGTTGTTTGTTGTTGGTTATACAAGTAGCTGGTTACTTGTTGGTCATTGTTGATTGTTGTTGTTCTTACGGTTGCTGAGTACCAATGCACCAACGGCTGCTCCGGGTTTCCAGGCTTCCAAAAGGGCACCTGCGGCGACTCCGTCGTGCCGTGTGTCCCCCAGCAGTTGGTACCCAGCGAGTTGCGACTGCCCCGAAACTAACGAGTCGTGGTTCCGAACCCATGATCATCAGCCAACGAGGCGACCGAAAAGTGCTGGTTCACCTGTTTAGCTCTGTGAAAAATGATCCGTCACCAGCTATCAACCACCCCGAAATGGTCACTGGCCGATCACTGGCCGGCGTAAAGAAATTTTGGCTGGTGAACCTGTTAAGGCATCGTACGGAAACCATCTGCCAGAGCATACTCAAAGCTTTGTACCCAATCGTGGGTACCCAATATATGCTGGGGAGAAAGCTTGCCATGTGCGCTCACAATCCCAGATCTTGTTTAGAGTATTCGTGGGCTTACAATCCCATGTCATTGTCAATACTATTCCTTCCAACATAGTCGCCTTAGTAGTAGACAGTGATTCTTACTAAGAAGCGATGAGCTCATCCACTACCGTACTGAATCACTGCCACACATGGAATCAATGATAACAAATCCCAGGAACAAGATCAGGGCACCTGGTAACCACCAGATCCACCCCCCTAGGGAACCACCCGATTCACCGGGCCGCCGTCAACCCAGGCCACCGGCTGCCCCCCGCCTGCCACTGAGGCAACTGCCAAGCAAAGGTGATCTGGCGGAAGTCCTGGGGCGGAGGATCCTGCCACTATCAACCATTTACCTGAAAATGACTGGTAACAAGCCTTGAGAATCAATGGTTGATCATGGCTCATAAAGTTGATCATGGCTCACAATGGTTGATCATGGCTGATAATGGCTTGAGAATGGCTGATAATGGTTGAGAATGGCTGATGTTGAGAATGGCTTGAGAATAGTGGAGAATGGTTGAGAATCAATGGTTAATAACGGTTGTTAACAGGGTTGATAATGGTTGAGAATGGTTAGCCTTGGCAACAATGGTGAAAAATGGCTGATAGTGTTTGATTCACTGGTTCATACTGGATGATAATGGGTGAGAATCAATGATTAACAAGGGTTCATGATGGTTGATAGCGGTTGATCATCAATGATTCACTATGGTTCATGGTTGATAGTGATTCTACTCCCAGCCGTTGACCAAATAGTAGAACCACTATTCGCCATGGTTTCCTGTTGTTAATAACCATTGTCAAATCACTAACCATTGGTTATCAACCACTATCAACCATGACCATCATTAATCAATTAATCATCATTATCGTGACGACATATTGACCATGATTTAGCAGCCATAACCACCACCATCAACACAACACACAGCCTTCGTACAGGTCTCAGCTCGTCCTTGGAAGGGACTCGCCAACAAGCTCCCACAAAATCCTGGCACCGCATCAATGTGGTCCATGTTGGAAACGTGTTGGGAGGGACATGAAAGGCTGAGGTCGGTGGAGAAATGGAAGACAGAAAACTGGTTGGCTGATCCAACAGTCGACGGGCTCGTACTGATGCCAAAACCCTCATGTAAGGCACTTTGAGAAGATGTTGAAGCAAATCAACAAAGCGCTTTTGTGAAACACTGCAGGTATAGCACTCTTGAAAAGCACACGTGCAGAACACTCCATTGCACCACTCTTGTGGAACACTCTTGCGACACACGCGTGGGACAGTCTTGAGAAACTGCATCAGGAGGCGGGCCTCGCTCAATTGACAATGAATATGTTCATGTTGAAAAATCTGGCAAAATGTCGGGTAGTTGACAACTCTTGCGGTTAAACATAGTGGTAATGATTGGCGCGGCCTGTTGCTTTGAATCAATTGAACCGTGAAAACAAAAAATGGCAGGCAAACTCAGCATATCAATCATAGATCAATCATGATTAGACAAACTCATGAGCTTCTATTGATTGGTAGATTCTGGTTTCTCAAGTCATAGGGGTCCCCCAAATCATCCTTTACATTAGAACCAGCATATCTCTAGTGACCCGTGGGCTCCCACCTTCCGTCCCGCCTGTGGTCGAAATGGCGTCTCAGTGCCACCATGCTCATCCTGAGACGTTGGCTTTGGGGACCATGGGGCGTGGGGTGCTTGACCCCACCATTGTTGGTGAATGATGAACATGGTGGTTTCTCGAAATAGGCACCCCAAAAAATTAGTTAGTTCAATACTATCAATCAATTGTTAATGTAAAGGATGATTTGGGGGTGACCCTATTTTGAGAAACCACCATATAAAAGACACCATCTCACTGCTGAAAGACTAAGTCAGCAGCATTCGCCTCCAACAATGGTTTCCAGAAAACCATAGAAGTAAGGGCCAAACTCCTAAGGATTTTTTTTGTGCTTGAAGATCCTCAATGATGCCAATGTTTGCCATTTCCTATCGCCACTACCGTATCATTTGGCTCTACCAACATGGTGAGGGTTCGTTCCACACTTGCAATGAATTTGTCACCAAGCCTACGACAGTCAACAAAACGACAAACTCAATGCCCTGCGGAAGCTTCATGAGATTTCACAACTGATCAAGCTCGGGTCCAGCTGGCCATAGACATTGATGAAATAACGGTAGAGAAGCCGATGGTTGATAATGCTGGTACCAGGCTTGTTCACCCAGTGGTTGAGCACAATAGCGTTTCATGCTGATAGCTCATGCTTCTCAAAGTTGGACAGTCTTGATTAGCTTATGGGTACAGTACCCTGCCCTATTGATTCATGATATGTCAGGAGGCTAGCCCACAGAGTGGAACAAATCATGCTCAAAGCCAGAAAAAGATATGACCTCGAGCATATCAATGTTGTTTGTGAAGTTCTGCCCCAAAGATCGATTATCGACTCAGCAATAGGATGTGTTGATAATGAACATTAAGACACCATAATTGGTCGTCAGGAATTTCTCTCATTATTATTGATGTGAGAGAGTGTTCGTTGCTGGTTGCCGATTGCCTGATCATGTTTGCTCGTTTGGGCTGATGCAGTTGGGTGTCCAAAAGCCGGCAACCAATACCAATGCTAAAGTTGCTTGCTGGGACACGTAGTGACCATCTAAAACATTGTCATCGTGCATGTTCTGGAATATGCTTGGAGTTAGCTCACCACATGAGTACATTTTGCCAGGAGTACCATGCCAGGGCCTACGAGACTGGCTCCTACATGTATACATAACCACAGTAAGATCAAAATCATGTAGGTAAGATATTTCTGGTGTTGCATGGTGTTACCACCAATTTGCAGGTGATATATGCCCTTTTCTTTGACCGGTATTTTGGATATTATTTGGTGTTTCCAACACCTTGCTCATGGTGAATTCTAATCGCTGATCGTGGCTTGGTGTTGCTTATGATTGTTGCGTATCCGGTCAGTAATAATCATTATTGATCATTATCGGACAATGGTTGGTTGTAAATAATGATTGTTGGTTGCGGTACCTTGTAGTTTAACGATGATTGTCTCCACAAAAACGGCAGTTTATGTTTCTTGCTGCTGCCCGTACTATACCTATAGCTGGTTACAAATGACTGGGGATATCTACTCCTATGGCTATGGGTCATGGCATCCTTAACCCCTTGAAACTTCTCGCTGCTGAGTCACGCCCTGCAAGGCACGTCGTCCGGTGCTCTTCACCGGTCGAAATCGTTCCTCAACCAGCTGGCGCCTCGGGAAAAGGCCCCGGTGAGCCACGAAATCAACCAGCGGTTGGTGGTGGAAACCATGATTCACCAACTATGAAAGGTAGATAGTCATGGTAGATAAGCATGACTCATGGTGGTGAACCACCAACTGGTGATGGTACATGATTTGTGGCAAACAGTCATGGGTAATGGCGGTTGAGCGATGGTTTGTGGTGGTTGAGAGATGGTGCGTGGCGATAACTCACGGTCCAACCAACAAGATCAACCATCAGTTTAAGTGTAATTGTAAGGAATGATGAGCAACAATGATGATTACATGATGGGGTTCATGACGGGGTTTATGATGGGGTTCATGATGGTTATTACTAGGAGTTCGTCAGCATCGTCAACAACAACAACAACAACAACAACAACAACAACAACAACAACAAGGAGGAGGGGGGTTATTGTATATGAAAATAACCAAAGAGGTGAAGCAATCAACTGGATACTTGAATGGTCAATATTGGCCATCACTAGGGGACAATTAGCAGCAAGAATCAACAGTCATGAGCGCCGAGGTTGTACTATGGGTGGTCCGGCATTGCTGGCTGGAATATGGCCATCTCCCATGTGTAAATGATCTAAAAAAAATGGTAGATGTTCCGCTGCTGTGATGAATTAGCAAAGGGTACCCTGGCTATTATCAAATGTAAACTCGAAAGAAACTACGACCCAAGCAGCATACCTTCAGCACCAGGAACATCGCCCTGGTCATCGTGCGCATCATACTTAGGATTGTCATCATCATCATCAACATCATCAACATCATCATCATCATCATCATCATCATCATCATCATCTTCTTCTTCTTCTTCTTCGTTATCACCATCACTACTGGGCAACCCAGTCCCACCATGAACCCCTCAACTGATTCAGCTGGTCAAGTTGGAGAGAAACCCAACCGTCACCAACGGCGTTGGCATCTAAACGTTGCATCTCAGCGGCAGTTCGTCCAAGGGTTCTTTGCCCAGAATCGCCAGCGTCATGTCCTGGAAGCTGCTGGTGCTCAACCACTTGCGGGGATCGTTGGGAAGCGTGGGAAGCTGTGGTTCCCTGCTTGGTGGCGTTTTGGGGGGTTACTACCATGGGGATTTTTGCGACTTCATACTGAGGATGACCAATTATTAACAATTGTCAATGTTTGCTTTTGAATTGAACACTTGATGATTAACAACGATTAGGAATGGTCAATGCTCGTTTTCATCCACCAACTACTGAGTGCTTCAGATGCGCTCAATCTCAGCTCAAGGATGGCTGGGCAAGCCACGCCGCTCCTCCGAAGTATAGTTCTCTTTGTAAAAATTCACCACCTGGCAGCCAAGCACTCCACATGCTTGAGCTGGTTGATGCCTTGGCTTCAAAGATTTCTAGGTGATTGGTTCGACCACAAAACACCAACCAACGACCGGCCAAAACAGTTTCAAGGTTCCTACACTTCTATGTAAAAGTTCAAAATCATACTTATCAATTAACTATGATATTCAATTAGATCACTTTCAATGCAACTCATGACGACCAATCAGTCATGATTCCAATACCTTCACAGTTCCCACCAGATTGTTTCAACCACGACTTTCTGAAGATGAATGATGTGTGAGTATTTCCTAATTCGTGGTTCATAGCAGCTCATGGGCCGAAATCATTGCCAACCAATTAACACTACTCCACAGCCAAACATCACCACGAAAATGTGCGCCAAAAGATGAAGTTGAAACCTGCAATGGTATCCCCCAAAACGGCGTGGATTACTGCGGCTCGTTTTCCTTCATCCTGTGTTGGCAATACTTTCATTTAACAAGAACGAGAACTCTTGAAATGGGCCGACTTCAAATCAGCGAGCCCAATTTTTTCCAGAGTTCTTATTATTTCAACTGTCCACCACTAGTTCTTAGTATTAGTAGTTCAACTGTTCACAACTTTTGAAAAAATCTGTGTGTTCGACTCCTGGTCATGCAAGCCCAATACTACTGCTCGTAAGATTTGGTGCTGAAGCGCTGGCTCCACATAAATCATGGTGATTTCTATCACCAGCGCCTCGCTGTGGAGTTTCAAGCCTCGTTTCTTTGGCTCCTCTCTCAAACTCCTCAGTTTGTCAACGGATCGTGTGCTGAACCATCAACTGTGGCTCAATGTTTCTCAACTGCCGGATTGGATCAACCTGTGGCTTAATTAAGTGTTTCTCAACTGCTGTTATCAATGGAGTCGATCATGATCATCACCCACCAATAAAGCTGTTCCATCAACAGTGTCTTAGTAGATTCACAGTGAAGCAAATTGCCGTTGCTTCGTGGCTGAAGAACTGAGGCTGGGCAAGTTCACCATGCTGCTGCTGGTTTCTCGACATGTCCGCAAACGGTTTCAGCTTATGACTTCGATCCAAATGGTGGCTCCTCGAGTCATAGTATTGACCATTTGTAGTAATGAACCATTCATGTTGGGATGATTTTGGTCCAATTCAGCCGTGGCTGTGGCCGCGTTGCTGTCATCCCCCATGCCTGGTTAAGAACCGATACATGTTGAGCTCCATCGCTGTGCGCAACTTGGCCTTCCGACTGTGCATTGCCAGAGCCCCAGTGCAGAGGGTGTCGCGGGTTAGCGTCGAGGAGCAAGGCCTCAAATCTGTTGGGTCATGTGCATGTACATATCATATATTTTCATGCAGGTTTGGGGGTACACATGTGTAAGTGAGTGTGTGTGTGTGTATGTGTGTCTGGAAGGTTGAAGAAGGCTCATAAGACGGTAAACGATGATGAAAAGCTGGTTGATCGGGGTCCGTCACGGCCAATGGATGATGCATCATGGCTCACGGGGATGGGACCAGCACTCTGGACCATTGTGACACCCAAGGAATAGGCTCCGAAATGTCTTCAGCCACGAAAGGTGGTTTCTCAAAATAGGGATACCCCCAAATCGTCCAATGCGAACCATTTCCAATCGCAAACCATCCATCTGAGGAGGTTCCCCAATTTCAAACCAACCTCCATACGTCTGACCATCTCGGCCAAACACAACTCTCCGGCCCTGCGCCATCTTCAACTCAGCTGCTGCATAACTTCTCCTGGAATCCGCTTGCATATTCATGCTGTGCTCGCTGTCCACCGCATTGATCTCCCGCTCCGTGGCGCTCTCGGTAAAGAGCGGCGTGCGAAAGAACTGGCAGAAGCGGTCCAGGGCGCCTCACACACAAATGAAACGGTGGGGATGTCACCAACCACACGGGGCTAAACCCAGGGTTTGACCACTGAGTCATCACAAACGGCTGGGAACCACTGGTTGATCATCATGTAACCCGGGGACGATCAGTGGAAACCAAGTGGTTAAACCCAGCGGTTTAACCCTCGATCGTCAAGCAAGCAGCATCAAGCTATGGGATGTTGATATGTTCGTCAACCAAGTGCAGTTTGCGGTACGTTGGCGAACTCGCGTTGCAAACCAACACCTAGCACAACCATTCTGGACTGCGCAACTTTGGTGGAATCATCATCTTTATTGCTGCTCAATGCTTACAACATTCAAAATCAAATAAGTCACAATTCCTGCAAATCCTGGCTGAAGCTTCAGACATCGGGGCAACTACTGGGGATATCCATGCATAATACCCACAACCAGCTCAACTGATGAATGTTTTGAAGCTCGCGCAACCGACTGCTCTTTGGGAGGTCAACCATTTATGGACCAACATGGACCAACAATGGCCCACAAGTATCCGCTAGTCCTTGCTGTAGCAGGCACCACTTCATCCTTTACCTCCTAAAGGGACAGCTGGTTGATACACCCGCAGAAACCATTTCTGTGGCCATGTCCATTGCAGCTCTCAATTTCTAGATTCCTTGAGCTTTAACTTGGACCTTAACAGTGACATTCTCAGTGCTCAGAAGTTTCCGGTTCTTGCCTGACAAGTGCGCAGGAGCAACGTCGAACACGTAACCTTGGAGTCGCCGGAGACTTCCCACAGCCACTTCCCCGAAGCGTTGTTGATATGATAGGGCGGGTTCCTATCGCAACGACACACAATAATGGATCCCCATGAAAGCGATGACAAACTACCCTCTTTTCAATCCTGGGTAGTCAACCCACAAATATGACCTTCAGTGTTCCTGCTAGCTCATGATGGGAACACAACAAAAAAACATTGCTTGATCATGGCAATGACCAAAAACAACCAAACAGTGTTGGGTGAACTCTTGATCATGGGGATAACCAACAACAACCAGAAACTGCTGGGTGAACGTCGGGATAACCACTAAGGAACCATCAAAAATGCGCGCATTGAACAAGTTTTCTTAACAAATCCCAAGGCTTTAAAGCATTGGTGCCACGGGCCTGGCTCCAGCCTGTCGAAACAAAAAACCTCCAACCCGTGTTGGTTTTACCAAGGTCTCATGGCTGGTTGCTGAGATCAATTTGGTTTGGGATATGGCTTCAACCTAGGGATATGGATAGAGTTCAGCCACCTATCTTGGTTCAAAATACCAAACTTATAGTTATGGTCGGCTATGGTTGATGCATCATTTGATTGTCGCTGTTGGTCAAAAATCTGGTTGGATATGATTCTGCTGGGTTTCCCACTATTGTGGTGGGGGAAAGTCATTGTTGGTTGTCTGTGACCATGAATCAACGACCAGCAATGAATGAAAAACCAATTCAAGTAAAACAAGTGCTGCTAATTCTCAGTGTTACGTTGATCATTGCCTAAGCTTGAAACCAATATCGTTGCTAATAATTTTCGCAATTCCTTAACATGATCATGATCATTCCAGTCCCCGAATCAATAACTCAATCATTGTCAATCATTGTTGCTCATTACTAATCCCAAAGAATCATCAACAATCAAAAATAACAACTAGTTCACCACTGGTATTTCTATTGTTAATAATAATCACTCTTATCAATCATCTCCTATCTGAATTACTTTACTTCGAGTGATCCCCACCATGACATTTCAAATCCACCTGTTGATCTGCAACACTTTTGTCTGCAGCTTTTGTCACGCGACTTTTGTGCAATTAAGGCGCCGATCATTTGCTTCACCTGGCACACAGCATATCAACATGTCAGGCGGTAATCTGACGTACACTCAAGAGCTCTCAAAAAGATTGCTTAAACATGCCCAAACATGGCGGTGAACCACCTGAGCCAAGAAGGAGGTTTGCTTAAACATGCCCAAACATGGCAATGAACCACCTGTGCCAAAGCATTGGCTTCGCCTGGCAATTCATTGCGCATGACCATTTTTCAATCAAGTTATAAACATGTCAGTGGGCCATGCAAAATAAGCTCTAGAGCTCTCAACAGGTTTGCTTAAACATGCCTAAGCATGTCAGGACACCGCCTGTCAAACATGTTTGCGCAACCATGCCAGTTTTACTTCACGAGACTTGTGGCAAAGCACCGTGTCAAAATGTTTGCAATCCATCATACCTCCACCAGACCTCTTCAGTCAAAACCGATTTGGTCCCACTGGCAGAGCACTGTATCACGACGTATGCAATGCATCATAGACAGGCCACGACTGCA
>VSDK01029406.1:186066-196649 GCA_009767595.1 Symbiodinium kawagutii | reverse complement strand
AGGAGCTGACCGCCGGGGCAGGGCACGCCACAGCGGCAGCGGGCTACGCGGCGGCATGGCTTCCAGCATCGAAGTGGCGAAGATCTTAGGTGCAAGGAGCTGATGGTGAAGATGTGGGGAAGATGTGGTGAAGATGTGGTGAAGATGTGGTGAAGATGTGGTGAAGATGTGGTGAAGATGTGATTTATGATGGTTTATGTATGTTTATGAGGGTTGATAATGGTGATTCATGCTGGTGAAGACGCAGGTTTATGATGAATTGTGGTGACGGTGAACACTGCATAGTAGTGGTTAAGAATGCTTAAAATGGAGAATACGGATGGTGAATAGAATATTATAGCCATGGATGGCTAATCAATTTCTTGCTTATTCTAAACCTGGAAAGAGTAAATATTCGGCGAATTTGACCATCCCAGGGGGTGGCATGTGAGGATCGCGAATTACAGTACCTATTCTATAATCAGTCTTGAATGCCAACCATGCAGTGCGACACTCAAATGTCTTGTACCAAGCAAAGTTAGAGCACCAGCTCCAAACAACACCACGGCAGCAGAACTCTTGTAGATCTTGTAGACTAGATATGAAAGAACCATGTTCGCACCCGATGCCATTTCGAAACCTTTCAGTTCACTCCCGATAGCCCATGGCTCACACTTTTTCGCTGAGCAAAGCCTTAAATTGATTTGTATAAAGATATTTATAGTTATTTGATAGTTAAGTGATGGTTCTTTACAGTATGTTTCGTACCAATACTGGCCAAACTCTGATTCATGGCCGCAATTTTCCAGAACGTGGCAGCTTCCAAACTCATCGACTCACCCAGAGTTGTCAAAGACCCGAAGAGGACATCAATAATTACTGACACTATCAAATCAGTTTGACAACAAGAGTAATCAAACGGACAAATAGTAATAAGTAATAAGTGGCGGTGTTCACTATATGCAGTTGTCTACTATTTGAACCAGTAGTTACAATAAGTAATCAATAATACACTATTTCAATCTGCAAACTTTACCGACAAGTATGTGGAAGCAGCATCCCATTTGGAACAAAACGAGTGCCACGAATGTGGACATCAGTTCGATGCTGGTTCGATCATGGCTGGGGCCGATCATGGAGATGCTGAATAGTTATGAGATGTTATGAGTAAGCAAGAGTGGTGAATCATGGCAAGTGAGGGATAAAATGGAGTGGCCATGGTGCTTGGGAATGATAATTGATGATCGTTGCTCACATGGCAACCAACCACCAGCGATGATTTGGGCAACGGTCTTGGGGTCACAACTTCCAACAGCCAACAGCACTTGTGCTAGGGAAACCGAAGAGCTTGAGGCAGAATTGGCAAAGCGGACACAGTGAATTTCCCACCATTTTCCTGTCGACAGTAAAAGCTCTGAACCTACTTCATCTGGTTCTTGAGGAAGGTCCTGAACTCTTGATACGCATCTTCTACCTGCTCATTGTACCATTGCAAAGTCAAATCCCATGCATTTGGATTTCCTTCGTAGATTGACAGCTCCCTTAAAGATCCTGCCAGTCGCTTCTGAATCTTCTCTTCCGTCTCAGTGCCTCTACCACGCAAACGCTGCTCAAGCACAGCAGCAGTGGGCGGAGCAAAGAACACAAACGAACAGGTCTTGGACAAAGCTGACCTTCGAACAGATTCTGCACCCTGAACGTCAATGTCTAGCAGACAGACTCTGCCTTTCTTGGTCACGTCCTGCACTGCCGCAACAGAAGTTCCATAGAGGTTTCCATGGACCTCCGCATGTTCCACAAAAAGTCCAGCATCGATGTCGCTCTGCATTTGTTCACGAGTCACAAAGTGATAGTCAACCCCATCTTGCTCTCCGGGTCGAGGATCCCTGGTGGTGTGTGACACAGAAAAGCCAAAGTGATCCGGAAATTCTGCCATGAGTTTCTTGATCAAGGTGGATTTGCCTACTCCACTGGGGCCAGTGATCACGCAAGCACCTCCTCTGAAACTTGGGGGACGTCTCACAGTTGCAATCTCACCAGCAGCTTTTGTGGGAATTTGGTCATATAGGAAGGTCCTGAACTCTTGATACGCATCTTCTACCTGCTCATTGTACCATTGCAAAGTCAAATCCCATGCATTTGGATTTCCTTCGTAGATTGACAGCTCCCTTAAAGATCCTGCCAGTCGCTTCTGAATCTTCTCTTCCGTCTCAGTGCCTCTACCACGCAAACGCTGCTCAAGCACAGCAGCAGTGGGCGGGGCAAAGAACACAAACGAACAGGTCTTGGACAAAGCTGACCTTCGAACAGATTCTGCACCCTGAACGTCAATGTCCAGCAGACAGACTCTGCCTTTCTTGGTCACGTCCTGCACTGCCGCAACAGAAGTTCCATAGAGGTTTCCATGGACCTCCGCATGTTCCACAAAAAGTCCAGCATCGATGTCGCTCTGCATTTGTTCACGAGTCACAAAGTGATAGTCAACCCCATCTTGCTCTCCGGGTCGAGGATCCCTGGTGGTGTGTGACACAGAAAAGCCAAAGTGATCCGGAAATTCTGCCATGAGTTTCTTGATCAAGGTGGATTTGCCTACTCCACTGGGGCCAGTGATCACGCAAGCACCTCCTCTGAAACTTGGGGGACGTCTCACAGTTGCAATCTCACCAGCAGCTTTTGTGGGAATTTGGTCATATAGGAAGGTCCTGAACTCTTGATACGCATCTTCTACCTGCTCATTGTACCATTGCAAAGTCAAATCCCATGCATTTGGATTTCCTTCGTAGATTGACAGCTCCCTTAAAGATCCTGCCAGTCGCTTCTGAATCTTCTCTTCCGTCTCAGTGCCTCTACCACGCAAACGCTGCTCAAGCACAGCAGCAGTGGGCGGAGCAAAGAATACAAACGAACAGGTCTTGGACAAAGCTGACCTTCGAACAGATTCTGCACCCTGAACGTCAATGTCCAGCAGACAGACTCTGCCTTTCTTGGTCACGTCCTGCACTGCCGCAACAGAAGTTCCATAGAGGTTTCCATGGACCTCCGCATGTTCCACAAAAAGTCCAGCATCGATGTCGCTCTGCATTTGTTCACGAGTCACAAAGTGATAGTCAACCCCATCTTGCTCTCCGGGTCGAGGATCCCTGGTGGTGTGTGACACAGAAAAGCCAAAGTGATCCGGAAATTCTGCCATGAGTTTCTTGATCAAGGTGGATTTGCCTACTCCACTGGGGCCAGTGATCACGCAAGCACCTCCTCTGAAACTTGGGGGACGTCTCACAGTTGCAATCTCACCAGCAGCTTTTGTGGGAATTTGGTCATATAGGAAGGTCCTGAACTCTTGATACGCATCTTCTACTTGCTCATTGTACCATTGCAATGTCAAATCCCATGCATTTGGATTTCCTTCGTAGATTGACAGCTCCCTTAAAGATCCTGCCAGTCGCTTCTGAATCTTCTCTTCCGTCTCAGTGCCTCTACCACGCAAACGCTGCTCAAGCACAGCAGCAGTGGGCGGAGCAAAGAATACAAACGAACAGGTCTTGGACAAAGCTGACCTTCGAACAGATTCTGCACCCTGAACGTCAATGTCCAGCAGACAGACTCTGCCTTTCTTGGTCACGTCCTGCACTGCCGCAACAGAAGTTCCATAGAGGTTTCCATGGACCTCCGCATGTTCCACAAAAAGTCCAGCATCGATGTCGCTCTGCATTTGTTCACGAGTCACAAAGTGATAGTCAACCCCATCTTGCTCTCCGGGTCGAGGATCCCTGGTGGTGTGTGACACAGAAAAGCCAAAGTGATCCGGAAATTCTGCCATGAGTTTCTTGATCAAGGTGGATTTGCCTACTCCACTGGGGCCAGTGATCACGCAAGCACCTCCTCTGAAACTTGGGGGACGTCTCACGGTTGCAATAGGAGTAGCTTCTGCGGCGACCACTTTTCCTGGATGCTCAACAGGTCTGACGAACCCATGGCTGTTAGGGGTGATGGTAAAGTGTAAAGCTTGTGACCACGGGCCATGAACAGCTCCTACCAACCATTCGCCACCTTGATCAACCTGATGTTCTCTCGGGCCACTGCTTGAAGGCAGCAACTCACCCACCGCTCGTGACCCAAAAATCACCCAACAGCTCCGGGGGCATCCGAGGATGGTTCTTCACAGTGGCACAGCTTGGTTCATTGGTAAAGATGCTGATTCATGGGGAAACCCAAAAAACTTCACCAGGAAATCCAGGGGAATTCAGACCCCTAGGCTTGACGCCCAGATGTGCGGTGCTATGCGTTCTTGAACGCGGAAGACATCGGAAGACCTGGTGAAGAGAACCACACTGGGGAAAGATTGCCGAGCTGCACATCCCAACAGAGTCGAACATGCCAACAGATCGACGCCAAAGAGATGCCATGAACCTCCCATGTTGGGGGAAGATTTGGTATCAAGATGTATCAAACATCCAGAAATCTCTTGGCCAGGTCAACCTTCCACCATTTCATTGTGACTGGGTTGATTTTGTGCCTCTCCCGTTGTTTCAAGAATTTGTTGTCTCCTGTGAGCAGAGAGCAAAAAGACCTATGGAGAGACTGCCGAAGACAAAGAGAGAAAGACGAGGAACAGTTGACACAGCTGAGTTGAGAATTGTTTGACTGTGAACTAGCTTTGGGCAGAAAAAACAAAGGCAGATGTAAGTTGAGGAACGTTTGAAAAACGTGAGTTGAAGAGATGAAGTTGAAGAGATGAAGTTTGAATGAAAGAAACCTTGCAGAGGTAGCTTTGAGTGAGAGAAGTTTGTTTGTCTGAGGCAGATGCAAGTTTGAGATGGAAGAGGCAGCCGATGGATGAAAAAAAACTACTGAGATTGAGACCATGTAGATCCATGTTTCCATGCGGATGTTTCTCAAAATAGTGGTCCCCCAAAATCATCCAACATAGTAATCAAATTACTAGTAATAAAAACCATTGATTTTTGGCATCCCCCTTTTTTAAGAAACCCCCATGTAACTAACGACCTCATCCTGCCAAACCTGCACCTGCAGCTGCAGCTGGGTCCTTCCAACTGCTCCCGCATCCACCTGAAGGGATCCACGGGCTTTTCCATCAACAGGGAGGTCACCAGCACCTTCAAATAGTCCGAGATTTTGTGCTTGGCTAAGTAGGCCGCATTGTCCTGTGCAGCTGGGGGTCGAAGTTGGTTGATATTGTTAACTACCAGTTATAGCTGGCGAATGAGCTGGTTATAAGGGATATAAAGAATCAAAAATGATCGACTATGTTGAGTTTCTTGCCCCAAAATGCATTCGTCAACCGCGGATACTGGTGATGCTTGGGGTTAGCAATAGCCCTCTCTACCCCGGAGCTGTGATGCGTGGTATCCCAAGAATTGGTGCAGATGATCACAAACGGTTTGCTGGTTGGCACGCCAGAAGTCATCTTTGATCGTTAATCAGAATTACCGTCTGGAAGCTGTGGAAATCCACCATGCAAATGTGGTTTGCCGATTACCTCTTAGCTTCCATGGGCGTTTACCAGAGGGTAATCATGATACTTGGTGTCAATCAGAATTGATGGTTTTTGATTCTTCCTCAGAATTGATCGTAACCATTGGTCCACTCTGATTACTCACTGCAATTTTCCTTATGACGGTTGGTCTTTTGATCCCATGGACATCTAACAGAGCCCTGATGAAGAGGAATCAACTGGTTGGCTGCCCAAATCAGCACCTAAATTTTTCATAGCTCGGCCAGGCCAGTAGTCAAAACGTCGTTTGCTAAGATGAGTTTCACTGTCCATCCAAACGTTTGCTTACTATGTATAACCGACCATTCATTGCTACAACGGCGGATAAAAACATATCAAACCCAATTCTCAGACTGGTCCATCATTTGTGGATAACTATAACGAACTATCAATTACTCTAGGGATTACTCGACCCTTACAACATGTTCATAGCTCTCAGGGGTACCCAGCAGCCAGGGCAGTCTCCGCCACACGGACCGTGAGGCAACGTGCTCCACGTTCGCATCAATACTTAAGTCCTGAATATCCTTGCCAAGACCCAAGAATCGTAATTAATCAAAAAATTATCTAATACAGCTGAGTAGCGGTTAAAAGAGGCAAAAGAATCAACCTCCTCAAGCTGCCCTGACCCATGGCCATGGCTAGCACCAGTCCCTGGATGGCTCCTGGCCTCCTCCCGCCAACCACCAGCCGATGGCGAGTCCACCCGAACTAGGTCACGGGACCACAGGTCGCCTGGTAACGACATGGTCCCGTGCCTGTAAGTGGCGTCCCAAACGCATGCTGTATCATACCACATGGTCATGCTTATCAAGCGGGATATCTTATGTTTCCATATGTCATGTGTAGTCTCCTCTGGCAAACGTACGCCCGCTGTCTAATCACTCCTTCTTGCATAGCCCGGCAGCCTTCAAGGTTTCTTTTTATCGCTTCTCCCTTTGGAGTTTAGCAAGGTGACTTAGGAACTGAGAGGTGCTTGGCTTCCCCAAGCTAGTGCGAAAACTAGACTGGTAAATCCTCTCACGAATGATATGGTTGACTTGCGAACCAAGCAGGCCTTGAACCTTGCGATGATAGTTCGACGGCAGGAACTTTTTCAACCCCTGCCACTGTCGATGTAGCATGGGTGTGCCCGCTTGGTTGGGAAAACTATATACCGTACGTTATCATCTGGTCGCGCGTCGAACCTACACCCTCTCGTAGCAGTCCTGATCGAACGCGCTATAATTAAACCATACGTTATCATCAGGTCGTGCATCGACCCTACACCCTCTCGTAGCACCCCTGATCGAACGCGCTATAAACCGTACATTATCATCAGGTCGTGCATCGACCCTACACCCTCTCGTAGCAGTCCTGATCGAACGCGCTACAAAGCGTACGTTATCATCAGGTCGTGCATCGACCCTACACCTTCTCGTAGCAGTCCTGATCGAACGCGCTATGACCGTGCGTTATCATCAAGTCGTGCATCGACCCAAAACCTCTCGAAGCAGTCCTGATCGAACATGCTAAATACCGCTTTCGAAGAAATTCCGCAAAAACGCAACATGCACCGAGGAGCAACACGCAGAAAACGCTGCACCTGCCATCAAAAAATGACAAAAAAAATAGCAGGGGGGCACGAGCAGCAAAAACGCGCAAAAAAGGTGCAACGTGCATAAAATGCTGCACCTGCCACACAAAATTAACGTACAAAAGACCAAAATAATATGTCAAAAATCCCTAAAAACACCCGGCGACCTATGGTCCCGCCAGCAACTACCAACCTTTGTGGCCAGCAACCTTGCCTCGTTGGCTGCGTTGCCTGGATATCCTCCGCTGCTCGTTTCTACTCCTGGATGCTGAAGCACTGAGACCTTTGGCAGGGGCTGCTGGTGGTGTCCTCAAGTGACCGTGGTCAATCATGGTGAACCATGGTTGAGTATGCATGTAGCTCATGGATGATGTCCACCACTATGTTCATGGTTATTACAGCATGCGTTTTCTATAATTACACAGCTGATGGCTGATAGTTCTGAAGATACTATTTGCCTACATTGGTCAACGCTGGTTAACTACGGCTAAGGTGGACCATCCCCAACCCTTGCTACAAGCCATGGATCATCCTCAGCGTTGCGGAACAGGGCAGCCAACGGAAGGCGGTTACGGGCGGTACCCTACTGGTATCCTGAACAAATGTGTTTCTCTCATGTGTTTTCCAATGTTTACTGAAAATGAACGACAACCATCAACACCAATCACCTCACCACCAGCACAACATTAGCAAGAGCAGTCAATAGCAATTATATACTCATCAGGAATCAGCCATTCTAAACCGTCGTCAACAAGCACGTCTGCACCATTCCTCACCATCAATCATAAATTACCTGTTGTCAACCATTGTCAACCATCATTGCCTCGGATTAACCCTCACCCAACCATCAATTGACTATCAATCAAATCAACCATCAAATGACCCTCAAACAACCATCAATTCATCAATCAAGTCACCATCCTCGGCACCAGAAACCCACCATTTCCCCCAACTTCTGGTGGCTTCATCTCCCAGCCTCGAGCTCCATGCCCTGCTGCGGCAACGACACCGAGAACTGCGATTGGTTCGGCTGCTGCACCACATGGGCTCCGGCCACCACTTGCAACACCTCACGGGCTCAGGCACCGCCAGGCAGTGGCAACCCTTGGCCAACATGATTCGCTATGGCTGAAGAGCGCTACCACGGTGGTTAGCGCCGGTAAATGTGGTGGTTCATATTCATGCTTAATAGTGAGTAATGATAGAGGATGATAAGTCATTAAGAATGGTTCACTCTTCGACTGTTACATGCTTTGACGGAATATAGTTCAACCATCATAGTTCAATGGTTCAATGGACTGGTACCAGCAACTATTTCACTCTTGGACTTTTTGTTCGACCATTGAAAACACAAATGATTTTCACATGGTTTGACGAAATACCGGCAACCATTAAAATCGTTGAGCTGTTCATAACCTATGTTTCAACCACCATTCAGCATGGTTGATCGCACGTATGAAGCACTGAATATTGTCAACCACTGTTGACCATCGTGAAGCACTGTTGTTGACCATTATTGACCACTGTTTGTATCCAGTATGAACAATTGTCAACCCGGATTAGCCACTACTAGCAGTGACCACTGCTATCAACCAGTATTAGCCGCTTTTGCCCACCTATATACCACTGTTTGCCACCATCAGCCACGGTCATTGAGCTAACCATTATGAGCCACTGTCTACCATTACTAAGCAGATTTAGATTCATCCACTGCTACTATATAACCATGAGAAGACATCTAAGAACAGCTTCTACCAATCATTACAACCCACTACTATCAAATATTACTAACAACCCGTCCATTGGTAACCATCATCAAACAATACAATGATGATTTCTATGTTGGAAGGTGTTGATTCACTGGTTGAGTGATTCACCAGTAAATCTCCTGCTTGATTCACTGTTGAATCTCCTGGTTGATGCGGCTCACACGGATCCAAGCTGCCTCCAATTTCAGGCTGCCCTCGCTGGCTTTGGGGAAGTTCCAGAACTTTCCCAGTTCCAAGCGCCGGGTGATCCTGAGCAGCCGAGCGCGCGCAACTAGCGTTTCGGGCGTCTTGCCAGCTGGACATGTTCCAGAGCTGGTGTGAGCATCAACGGCGTGTCATATCTCACGACTCACCATCCGAACGGGGCGGGTGTGAACAGCCATAGGTACAGGGCTTTCATGCACAGTCAAAGCTCTACAGTTTCACTTCTTGTAAGGAGTTGATAATCCCGTTTCTGGCTACCATCCCCAGATCACCTCCAGCTGCTGGTTATAGTTATTGGCTACTGTTGATGGATTAATCATCCCTATTTATCGTCCCTAGCTAGATCACCTCCAGTTACCACTGCAGTACCTTCCCGTTGAACATCGGATCTCTGGCTCAACAGCACCGGCGACCAGCGCTCCTCTGCCCCGAACTGGTGATACTCAGGTAGTGCTCGCGGCAGAGTCCACTCGCACGCTTGACTTGGAGATGCATGGCGTAGCGACAACGAAGGGCAGACTCAGATCGAAGATCAATGGTTCTTGGTGGTCAATGATAATTACCAATGAGGTTTAAACCATGGGCAGATCAGTTGATTCTGGGTGGTTAGATGATGGTTAGATGATGGTTAGGTGATGGTTAGATGATGGTTAGATGCTGGTCAATCTGAACCACTGGCAGTTGATGGCGAATGATGTTTGATCAATTGATGATGGTCTGAAATTGATGGTTAATGTCGGTTCGTAGCGAGCACTGGTCAGCCATGACAACCATGAGTACCCACAACCAGTGGTAAACCAAACACGGAAGTGGAAACCAGTAGTAGTAACCGCCCACTAATTTGCGGAAGTGTTGTTTTCTTCTTGCCAACAGGTCCAGTTGAGCCAGTGTCCCATGCAGTTGGTGATTGGGAGCCCATGAGTCTTTGGGGTACCCTCCGCCCAGCTCAACATTCCACACGTGTGTTGATAATTGGACACGTCTTGAAGCTCCAACCAGCAACAGGGAACATGTGAGCGATGGATTTTAGGGTAGACTGACCAATTCATTTGTAAATAAAAACAATTGCTCATGTAGCTCAGCAAGAGTTGGTAGTTGGAACTGTGGTTGAACCACGCGGTTGGAGTGATGATGCCCATGAAGAGGACCACGTGACAAAAAAATCACCCAACTTCGGAGGCCTCTGAAGACCGAACCTTCCAGACACCCTCCGGAACCTTCGGCCCGGACCACCCAAGATCGCGCCAAACCATCCTTTGGACCAATCACTATGCAAGGACTCGATCCAACCTTGTAGAAACCTGCATTTTGAAAAGCAAACTGGACAAAAATGGGTGCAGTGGATGTGATGCGCACCTGCAACATGCATCACAAGGCAGAATATGAGAGTGCCTCTGCATCACCATTACGCACATGTAGTCTTGCAAAGGTTGGTTTGGTTAGGCAAAATAGCAGGAAATCCCCGCTTTTTGTGTCCCTCTGGTTCCCGAAAACGATAGGAATCCTAATCCTACGTTCTTGCTTCAGTGCAAGTCTTCAGCAG
>VSDK01029406.1:167994-186051 GCA_009767595.1 Symbiodinium kawagutii | reverse complement strand
TCAGCAGGACGCACAATGGAGATCTCCCAAACTTAGAAATGACGAAGAAATGACTTTCCCGGAAAAAAAAATTGCGCAAAATCCAAAGTGTCCGAGGTGCACCATCTGCAAAACGGTGGACATGTCAACACATTCCAGTGGCCAGCATCAACTAAGAGCAAACTGGAGCGAATAATAAGTCATTGCTTTTAGCGTGAATAACTAAACGGAAGAGCCTCACCAAACCCTGCTGTCCAGCAAGAATCCCCACAAACCCTGGGACATTCTCCACACAGTCAATGACCGGTGGCCCTGTCTGAGAGATGTCAGAACTTGCACTAACCAAAAGCTAAAACGAATTTGTAATTCGGAACCTTAACCCCAAACAATCTCCATACGGGAAATTTCAAAGGGACCAATCCATCGCTCTAATCCTTTCACCGGCATGGGGCAAAAAGATGCAATTTCCGTGACATGTCATCCTAAACTTTTGTCGAAATCTTGAGACTTACCATCTTTAACCATATTCAAACAATTGCCGGGCCACAGTAAACATGCCCATGGCTCACGTTTATACACTTTGTCGACGGTTGACCACTCCTAATTTGTCCAAATGAGAGAACCCGAGAACCCAAGTAGTCAAAATTTCCTCTGGGTCAAAACGTTTGACTCACGGAACATGGCTGGTTGCCTGATCGCAGGTTGCAAAAGACGAGGAGAGCCGTTCAGTATCTAGCCATGGAGGGTATAAATTTGCCAAACTGTGCGAAGATTGGACTCAAGCCAAGCTAAAGCACAGTTGGCAAATCAGTTTGGCAAATCTCTACCCTCCACGGCCCCTTGCACAGTCTCTGATGGCAGATATGCCACGTCATCTCCGCAAGTGGAAATCTGGTAATGATCAGCCGCTAGTGGAACTTGACTGGGGCTTATAGAACTTGATGGAACCAGATTGCTTCCCGGCCCTCCCTCTCAACCTTTTCTTTGAGGTATGGCTTTTGGTTCTCTGACAGTGAAGCATCACAGGGAGAACTTTGCGAAAAATCGGCCAGAAAATGACAAAACATCCAGAAACACATGCGTTGTCCACGTGTGTCGTGCTTTCGCCCTGTCTTTGCTTGGGCCCTGGCACAGTCGTGGCCATGCTTCTTGTAGCAACTTTTTCAACTTGCAAAAGAAGCACCTATTTGATTCAGAGTGTGGCTCCAAGACACTGATCTTGCGAACAACTTTGGGATTTCAGCCGTAGATCATTCGATGCCCGAAGTTCAGCCATGATCACATCCCACCACATGCACGTAGATGTGGGTCAAAATCTATGCCCCCAAAATCAATAAAGCCTCTAGCTTTTAAGCTTGGGAATGATCCCAACTATGTGTTCACAATTTTCGACGCCATCCCCGGTTGTTCTCCTGCTGCTTCCCTGGAAGCCACTGCTGAATCTCACTGGACAATCAGTCTGCTCAGTCCTCCTCAAGTATATCGTGCCAAGCCTTCGAGGACTGAGGGTGGCATCCTAACGGTCCCAATGATCGAATATGTTGGTCTGTTGGTCCCTGAACATCTCCACCATCAATGGTTCCAAGCATATCTTCGGACCCCATTCCTAAAAAGGAGTCTCTCAATCCTCTCATCGGGAAGCTTGAACGCCAGGAATTTCATTTCGGTATATTTCGGTGCTTTTCCTACTGGTAGGTCATATCGGTGTTCCATGAATAAATACTTCCTGAACAGCGCACCTTTGAGAAGACCCAATGGGCCTGATAAATTTGAGATCGAATCCTTAAACTGCCAGTGAGTTGCTTTTTTATCCTCCATATCTGTGTTGGTAAAAGCCTTGAGGTGTAGTTTACAAGAACGGGCAGTCAAATTAGTGATAGTGGATGATGGCACTTTCATGTCATATACGTTCATTCATTTACATCCCCAGCATAGGATATTTGAAAGTCCTCACCGTCCTCACCCCAATCGCATGACTACTATGTCAGCTATCGCTGAAGTAGCATTGACGGCCTCCAGCTGACAGCTGCCTCAAAAGCCTGTGGGCATGGCGCAACTGGTGCGACTCCCGGACCTTCGTTCAGAACTGGCCCCCCCCCCCTCAACTTGATCCACCAGAGTGGGGGCGCACCTCGGACACGAATGGTCTCCCCGTCGCATTCGGTGGTGAGCTTGTCTTCATCCACATCTTCCAGATCAATCCACTCCACCGGGATGGTGACCTTCGCAGATCGGTTGTGGACTTCGTTGAGATCAGGGCTAGATTTGTCCATGGAACTGCCGTGGATGTCTGGCAAACCGGGCAGTTTGGCTTGGATCCGCTCATTTTGAGCAAAACGTAAAACACGGACAGTTGCTCCACGACAAATGACTACCTAATTGCATCCAATCTCGTACGAATTGCATCTGAGATCATCTAAGCAATCTCTATGTTTGAAAAACTACTTAAAAACCTTCATGCCTTTGTTAGAAACCCAAGATTTAACCGCACCTCTCCATAAGAACGATCCTCGAATTGCTGGAAAACCCAGAGGCGTCGATTGTCGCATGTGTATGTGTAGGTATCGTAGTCATACTCAGCATCCGCATGGAGACGGAAGTCGCTGTCAGTACCATCCCACAAGAAAACGCGAATGGGTCGAATGCTCTCAACCTCAATGCTTCTACTCAAGAGGTCATCAATGACATCCTCCAGCAACGTGCCGCCCCTGAACTCATTGAGAATGCTATCTTGACAAAAACGTATACTGGACGGATGCATGCGGTCCGGTAGCGAGTGCCGGTAGTGATGGAAGCTCACAACCGATTCGTCGCCAGAGTCACCTGAACTCTCTGAAGGCCAGGAGTCGCCAGAACTCTGGGAAGACCACGACATGGCGACTGGGCTTCCGTAGACTTGAGAACCAAAACAGAAACCCGAGTTCATCATGTTCGTCAGCTTTGGGAGTGCACAGGCATTCTTCTCAGGATATCTCAGGATTATGTTGATGAACACTTCCTTTTTGAAGGGATACTTTCATTTGCAATTTCTCAATGCAATTTCTTGGACCAGGTCAAGATGTATGTGTGACTTTTAAGAAGGCTCATTTTCTCCAAGAGCGGGTTGCGCTAAGCACGAAAATCTTCCACGAGTTACGTCTTCATGCGCACTCGACAAAATCGTGCCAACTGCTAGCAGAAGGCACCTGGAAGCTATGCAGAGTTTCAAAACTGCTCCTCATGCACCTCCTCCGCCCCACGACCTCCCTGACAATGAACGTCTGGTGCGTTCACAGCTGGTTTCAAAGCGACTGGTAGTGACTTCGGGGCCAGTTTCTGTACAAGATCGCCGGTTGCGCGTCCCACATTCTCCAAATTTAGCAGTAGCATGCCACTGATGAGGGAACGGATTTGATCATCCATTTGCTCAAGACTTCCCAGCTCGCCAACGATGTAGTTGAAAATCATTTTCCTGACAGCGTTTTCATCGAGCTATTCGCAGCATTTGTACATGAATGAATAAGTAAATTAATGTACGGATGGATGGATACAAGGACGGACGGATGTGTGCATGTAGGAATGGGTGAAATGTACGAATATTTGTAGGTATGGGTCAATATATTTGCATAAACATGTGTGTACGCATGAATGTGTACAAAGTTAGGGTACGCATGTGATGCAAAAGCAAGCCCCGCGGGCGTCCAGGTAGGACATTCAAAACTACAATAAACATGCAACATTACAGTATACAAAACATGCAGGTCTCCTCCCAGAATTATTCATTCTCAATCAAAACCTCAGCAAACCGGGATTTTTTACAATAACTCAATGCACGCCTTCCCATTATTGGATCTGTGCTAAGTTGGTCTGCCACGGCTCTTGTCTTCTTCAGAAGATGCCTGGCACGTGGCCACTTGCAGCGATTCGATCTTCTTGCCCACCTCCAAAGCAATGTCAAACGAGGTGCAGCCATCCTGCAGCAAGGCTCCAGGATAGCACACATCTTCTTGGCGAGCTGGGTCATTATCAGCCATCCAAAACACAGCCAGCTATGTGAACATCCCAACAGTTGGACTAGATTGGTCATTTAGCGAATGTTCACTAGAGGTACATGGTTTTGAGCCACAGCCACTGATTTTGGTAGGCGAGCATTTGGGACAAAAACCTCTTGAGGATTGCTTCGCTTCTGATTGGTTTTCTATTCTCTTAGTGTAACAATCCTGTGGATAAATGGTATTTCAGAATTCCCGTGGTTTACCAAGAAAATCTCAACAGACCCAACAAACGAATGTCCAAACAAGACCAAACACTGGTAGAAGAAAAAAACTGGTAGAAAAAACTGGTTTCCTGGTAACAAACCCAATTTCTTCCTTTAAAAAAACTGGTAGAAGCGCAACATTGCGGCAACTGCCCTCGCAGTTGCGTGGTGGCAACTGCTTCGCGAAGCGGTGCCAAGAAGTGATCCCAACATATACGCGTCTACTAATAGCATATCTGTATGTGCCAAGTCACAATGGCACCCTCAAAACTCCAATGGTTTCCATTCGTAAAATGATCATTTTCGATGGGGCCCATTGTTACCCTATGGCTTGGCACAAACCCATATGAATACATATTGTATATATATGTATAATCTGGATTGCGAATGAAAAGTGTTTCTCTTGTTGAAAACCACTATAAACCCCAAGCATTCACCAACTGCAGGTGGGGCCGATGCTCACATGGCTGCAGCTTGCTCGTAATGGGAAGCAAAGCCCAACAGGGCAAGTAAGTTCATGATGGTCAATGGTGAATGACGGTTGGTAGGTTGGTAATGGTTATCATAATATCCCACAATAGTGGTTGTTAAGGCTAAGGGAAACTTAAAGGGTCGCGATCCTGTCATGGCACACCCTCCAGAATCGGTGGGGTTTTGACCAATCGCTTCGGCCCAGGAGCATCACCCACCACACCAGCATCGGTGACGAAGACCAAATTCACTTGCTGGCGGCTGGCCAATAGAAATTCAAACAAACACCAGACTCCTGAGTTGAGCTCAGTGAGCAGTCTCAATAGCAGCAGTGCAGTTGGGATTACACAGCGGTGCACTCGAAAATAGCAAATCACTGAGCTGTGGCCAATTTGGTCGAGTTTCTTGTGAGAGGCTGCACTTCCTCGCGAGCCCAACATGCCGACTGAACAAAGTGGTGATTTGATCAAACGCTTTGATCCGATAAAGCACGATCAACCATTATGAAACATCAATTGATAGTGGTCAGCAAATAACAAATATTGTAAAATAACCATCCATGAAGTAATCATCCATCAATCAATCAATCAATCAATCAACCAACCAATCAATCAATCAATCAATCAATCAATCAATCAGTCATTGATCATTGATCATTGATCATTGGTCATTGATCATCCACTCGCCCATGGTGAAACGGTTGCTCATTTGATGGTTACTCTTTTGACTCACCGGAATTTCACCATCAACGAACCCATTCCCCAGACCCTGCGGACCCTGTGCACTGAATTAAGTATCGGAATTTCACCATCAATCAAGCCATTCCCTGCACCCTCGGGGCCCTGTGTGCCCTTCGCTCCTTGTCCAAGATCATGGCAACTTCCTTGGGGCCTTTCGTGAGCACCCGGGCGAAGGCACTCGTCATAGGATCAGAGCCCAGTTCGGCGTCGATGTCCCATTGGTTGTTGGCCTTGTCTTCCACAAGCTCGAGTCAGTAACAACCAGTAACAACCCTAGTAACAACCATAAGATTATGATGGTTAAGGTATATATGTCCTTGATGGTTGATGGGATTTATGTTGGCGTTGGAACCCACGATAGACATGATGATGAACCATTGGATTCTGATGGTTGATGACAATTGTTTTTTGTTGTTTGGGGATGAAATGATCGTCGACAGTGATTGGTTGTTGTTGATTTATGGCAAGCTGCCATCACTAAGCATGAAGCACCATCATTTTGATGTCAATCAGCTGCATCAACAGTGCGGCTCCAGAGTGAATCACATGCTCACAGGAGATCTCATGGAAAAAAGCGCCAACTTCCGCAATTGTTGCCGACAATATCATACAATACATCACCGACATCACTGACTGCACTTGCCACACCAAAATAATTTGAAAAGTTTCTCAAACTGAAAACGTCACTACCATAAAGTGACAGTTTCCTGGTTTCCCAACAGTGACTTAATGACATAATGCGAGCTGATTATTGGGATGTTCTCCGTCCAGTTGCGAAAGAGCAAATCCAATATGCTGCGTCGGTCCAAGCAGTGGGACCCTCCTTGGACAAGGCGTGCGAATGGATGCTGCGCACGAAGTGCCGGAAGCCGGTGCCCCAGGAATGCGACCTGCCAGCGACAGCCAGTTGCAGATAGTGGTAGGGTGTGAAAGCAATGGAAGGTGCCCTGGGATGAGCAAAAAGTAATAGGGTCCAGTAGGGTGCAAGTGAAAGCAATCCCTGCCACAACCCAAAGCAACTGCCAAGCGACGCAAAGTAGTCTACCTGCCGGCCACCCCAAAGACTGACAAAGGACACTTTTTTGCTTTTCGTGAGGGGCTTCACAATGTTGGCTACCACAAAGTGCATATTGGACTCCAGAACAAAGCCTCAGGGAGGACAAACTTCAGAGTCTCTTCGCCAACACACCCAAGTCACTGACAGTTTCCCAAACAAAAAAGACTTGTATACATGGTCAGCCCATATGCCTTCTGCCCCAACACTTTGCCCACCAAAAGCCTTCGAAGTGCTGCCACAAGTCCAGCAAAGTCAGCGTTAGCAAACCCTGGTTGGAAGGGTGACTCGCATCAGGTCCAGTTTGGGGTGTGCACTGTATGCGCTTCTCGTACTGCTCCAACGCCTCCCGAAAAGGTGTTCGGCTGTACAACCATCGAAGGAACCACGCAACGGGCACGTGCAACAAGGCAGCCGCAACAGCCATTGGAAGAATCGCAAAGACTGCTGTTGCCTCATGAACATTAGGAAGAGAACAGAACTTGCATAGAAAGTGTCTATAAACCACTATTGTGACTCTATGAGAGTTGGATTTTGTGGTGGGTGTCTGGGGTGGGTGTCCGGAGACTACCTCTAAAGCTTAGACACGGATCATCCAAATAGGGTTCTTTCCACTTCGAATCTTCATGGATGTCCATTCTACCAAGTATTTTCTTAACACTTCTTCACCAGAAATACATAAAAATGATTCCAAATGTATCTTAGCTGACACTCATGGAACTATCCAAGCCAAAGCGTCAATGATGTGCTCCAAGCCGTTTCGGGACATGACCGCCATCTGGATGACAATGGGCAGCATCACGGCCAGTACGACAAATGCAATGGCTGCCATGAATGGGAAATGAATGTCTGTTGGATGCAACAATCCTTTGCAGGCAGCACAATCAAATGGCACCTCTAAGCTTTCGATCATGAGTTTTCTGCGTGCAATGGTGGAAACTTTGAACGGAGTCTTGGAATTCTGGTCAGAGTCCAACCATTGCAAGTCCGTTTCATGCGCATAGTAAGAGATGCACCGGTGCAAGAGCCCAGAGAGGCGTTTGTGCAAATCTACAATGGGGCCCTGAACTGAAAAGGTGAAGCTTCTCTTGCCCTCTGCGACTTTCGCCATCGTAGATTTGGCCTCGGTGATCGTCAATGGCGCCTTCAGGATCTCGAAAACGATGAAGATCATCAGGACGACAAGTCCCATGCCCAAGAACAGCAACAGCAGCTCTGCTTTTTCGCGGGGCAACGTGTGGCAGGTGTCTCTTCCACCATCTGACCATGCCGAGAAAAGTTCGCATTTCTGGCAAGTGCCATTCTGGAAGCGTGAATGCGGTTCGCCTCAGTAAACCACAAACACTTTCTCAACACGGCCATTAGAAGACTGGAACAGAAATGAATCCGACAATAAATAGCACAAGCAAAGACAAACAAGACCGGAAAGCACAAACCTTTGAACGAAGGACTCAAACCTGTGGAAACCTGCCACGAACGCAGGACCCGACAGGACCTGCCTCCGAAAACCCATGGGAATACTCCAGAA
Source organism: Symbiodinium kawagutii (assembly GCA_009767595.1). Taxonomy (NCBI): domain Eukaryota; class Dinophyceae; order Suessiales; family Symbiodiniaceae; genus Symbiodinium; species Symbiodinium kawagutii. Next base: position 178,042 of record VSDK01029406.1, on the reverse strand, counting down.
CTCGAGCAGTGGAGCATGGCCTGTGAGACCCTGATGCCATTGGCACGCAACTCGGCAGTAGAACTCTTCACCCATCCATGAGTTGAAGATTCTTCGGGAATTTTCAGGAACATTAAACACAGCAATTCTAATCACTACCAGGCTGAAGCCTCGCATGCTGTAGCATTGTCAGAATCATGCCAAAGCGGAGCCTTTCTACAGGAGGTCGAAACCTTGTTGCAACTGAATAAGTATAAATATAAACCAGAAAGCACAGGCAACCGTTGCCAAGTAGGATGCAAGAGAACAGCTTCAATAGCAAATGCTTGAAGGTCACACATCAAGGGTGACCGAAAGCGAACGGGAAAGCCAATGTAGAAACAATAAACTGAAAAACACAGCCTGAATCATGCATCCTAGAACTGGCAATCGATTCTGAGTTCTTCGGAATGCAACGCAACACTAACACTCTAGAAATCACAAAAACTCAAACCCATTAGCATACTCTCTCTTTCTACAAAACACTGTGAGTCATTCCAAAATCACATGATATAACTGAAATATCCAGCTGGACCATAAAAATTCATAGGGCCAAAAAGTTTGATCACTGGGAGAGCGAGTTGCAGAACCTGCAAGTCTGGAAAACACGTTCAATAGGCACCATCTCTTGATCAAGGAAATCAGCACGTGGAATCCTCCGCGGGTGGCTCTAGGCCCTCAAGGAAACACAATGTTGCGGTGATCCTAATTTGCTGGCAAAAAGATGCGAAAAGTTTGGTCGTACTGACGTTTGTCCAAGACTCTGGTAGAGTCCGCATTCGCAGCGTGTCGTAGTTCCATTTGACCTGAGAGCAGCTACTCATGAATTGGTACAATGACTTCGAGTCTCCGCTGTTTTGGCCAACCCTCATGCATAGTGTTGGAATTCCAATGATGGACTTTGCCAAGAATTTGGAAATGGGATGTCTGTTGTCGTTTTTCCTCAAATTGTGTTTCCCTGATTAGGGGCTTTGAAGCACTTAGAGAAAGATTTTGCAGAGACACTACCAAACAGTTGAAGGACAACACATGCGACAGCTGAAGGGCTGTGAACCCTGCTTCCAGATATTATGAAGATTCTTCCAGCCTTCGACACCAAGTGGCACTCTGACTGTCTTGGAGCACTGGAGATCTTTTGGACTCAAGGCTAAAAGCCTTCCCTCTTCAGCATCGAACGTAAGCCCATGTGCACAATCGGCACAGGAAGCCATCAGGGAGTCAACGGTGAAGCCGTCCTGCAACATCGGCCGGACAAGACAGTCGTGAATCTATCCATGCATATCCACACATCAGCAGTGTTGAAAACTGCTCAGAAAGGTTCCGTTCCCCAAATTGTGCTGTAGCACTAAGTTGGAGCTATAGTGCAACCTTTGGCAAGGCCGTAGATACTCACTGCTCAGTTGTCAGTCTTGGCACCTGCTCTTCAGATCTTTTGAGAGGAGTCAAGTGAGGCACAGGTATGGATACTGTGCAAAAAATGGCTGGGTGAACGTCCCAACAAAGACTCTGTGCATTTTGGGATGCTACGGTGTGAAGTTTTGACTGTCGACTCATACCCAAATGAGAAACTGACCACGAACGCAAGAGAGGGGTGGCGGCAAGTATGGAGACATCTGAAAAACAAACAAAGGGCAAACAAATCCAGAACCTTAACAAAAGGCACCCAGGAATCCACCATGAAGAAGTGAGAAACAAATTTGGGGCTGTATGCTAGGAGATAAACTCCAATCCCACATCCTGAAATACCTGTTGAGGCAGCCACCTAGGGCGAGCAGGCATGCAACTAATTGATAGAAGTGAGAAGCCTATACAGGCATGTTTCTTACGTCGTTTGAAAGAAAAACAAAGAACTTGCAAGTGCCATAACCAGACAGTACCCGTATCCACCCAAAATAACGCACCAGTCCTTCACGACGAGGACCGGCAAATTGTTGACTGGTGGTTCATAATCGATACGGACTTGATCGACCACCACATGGCCAGGGGCACGAGCACCGCTGGTGCAGAGCAAAGGACTTGACCAGTCTTGCAAATGGATGCCAGCGAGTTGTATGTTCTCAGAAACACAAGCTGCCATGTATAGAAGGCCTGAGGTCAAGCGACCGCTTGCATTGACAGTGGCATCCGATGCCACGTGGAAGGTGCTACGGCAAAGACCGCCCTCTCCGCACCTTGTATTTTGCAAGTCCATCCCATGGCCACCAATGACATCTTCAAAGACAATGTTGGAGCGTTCGCGCAGCTGGACGCAGCTTGCTGCCAACACGCTGGAATTCTTCGGGCCCTCTGCACTGTGCACGACCAAGCTTGACTCAGATGCAAGCAGGACGTGGCCATTTGCAAGACCTCCAGTGCCTGACCGGAAGGCAGTCGACTTGTTGATGAACATCCAACTTCTGTGCAAACTCAAACCATTCAGGGCAAACCCACCACCATCTGCCCCTGCGCGGGTGTCAAACAGTGCGACTGCAGACCCATTGACAAGCTCGACGTGGTGTGTGGTTGCCAAACCTCCACCCAACTGCATGGCCATCACATTTTGGATGCGAACCGTTGAGCTGCTCATCACAACCTTGCCCTTGGCATAGAAACCACCTCCAGAATGGCCTGCTCTTGCATTCCAAATTGTCAGTGTTGAGCTGGTGGACACGGTGAAGTTGTGCTTTACATAAAATCCTCCACCAGATCCAAACTGTGCACAGCTATTGGTGACGTTCAAGGTGGAGAGGTCAGCGATCACCACCTCTCCATGGGCGAAGAACCCTCCTCCATGGACTCCAGCTGTCACATTCTCAAGGCTGACATTTGAGCGGTTGCTCACTTGCATCCGTCCACCGCTCAGAGCAAAGCCTCCACCGTTTTTAGTGGCCCATCCACTGGAGATGGTCAGGTTTGACTTCCCAGCCATGACAACATCGGCGTCAGAAACAAAAAAACCTCCACCGTCTCCCCTGGCACTAGTATGTTGGATTCTTATTGTCGAGCTGTTGATCACAGCTTTGCCTCCAGCAATGAATCCTCCTCCATCCCCTCCGGACGTCGTGTTATATACCATGAGTGCTGAGCTCGTCGACAGGGTGAGGCCCTTGGACCAAAAGCCCCCACCATCTCCCAATTCTGCACGGCTGTTGGTGATGCTCAAGGTGGAGTGGTCAGCAATCAACATGTCTCCTTTGGCTACGAACCCTCCTCCATGAGTTCCAGCAGTCACATTCTCAAGGCTGACAACCGAGCGGTTGCTGACCCGCAACATTCCATCCACTTGAAAGCCTCCACCATGTCTGGCAGTTGCATTGGAGACACTTACGTCTGACATATCAGTAACAACAAACTTGTCACCGACGCCAAAGCCTCCACCACCTCTCACGGCACTAGCACGTTGGATTCTTACTGTCGAGCTGCTCATCACAACTTTGCCTCCAGCAATGCCAGCAATGAATCCTCCTCCAAATCCTCCAGAGGTCGTGTTATATACCATGAGTGTTGAGCTGGTGGACACTGTGAGGCTCTTGGCCCAAAAGCCCCCGCCATCTCCGGATTCTGCACGGCTGTTGGCGATATTCAAGGTGGAGCGGTCAGCAATCACCATCTCTCCAGCGGCGTAGAAACCTCCTCCAAATCCTCCAGAGGTCGTGTTATATACCATGAGTGTTGAGCTGGTGGACACTGTGAGGCTCTTGGCCCAAAAGCCCCCGCCACTCGCCAATTCTGCACGGCTGTTGGTGATGCTCAAGGTGGAGCGGTCAGCAATCACCATCTCTCCAGCGACGCAGAATCCTCCTCCAGATCCTCCAGAGGTCGTGTGATATACCAGGAGTGTTGAGCTGGTGGACACTGTGAGGCTGTTGGCCCAAAAGCCCCCGCCACTCTCCAATTCTGAACGGCTGTTGGTGATGTTCAAGGTGGAGTGGTCAGCAAGCACCACCTCTCCAACGGCGTAGAAACCTCCTCCAAATCCTCCAGACGTGGTGTTATATACCATGAGTGTTGAGCTGGTGGACACTGTGAGGCTCTCATCGGCCCAAAAGCCCCCGCCACTCGCCAATTCTGCACGGCTGTTGGTGATTTTCAAGGTGGAGTGGTCTGCAATCATCACCTCTCCAAGGGCTATGAAGCCACCTCCATGACTTCCCGCAGTCACATGTTCAAGGCTGACAACCGAGCGGTTGCTGACCCGCAGCATTCCATCCACTTGAAAGCCTCCAGCTTTCTCAAGGGCACTTGCATTTGAAACGTATACGTTTGACATATCATCGATAACCGCTTCGAGTACGAGAAAGCCTCCACCGATCCGCAAGGCACTGGCATGCTGGATGCAAAGTGTTGAGCTGCTCATCACAACCTTGCCCTTGGCATAGAAACCACCTCCATGATATCCAGAGCTTGCATTCCAAATCGCCAGCGTTGAGCTGGTCACAGTGAGGCTCTTGTCCGTTCTAAAACCCCCGCCGCTCCCCGATTCTGTAAGGCTGTTGGTGATGTTCAAGGTGGAGTGGTCTGCAATCACCACCTCTCCAAGGGCTGTGAACCCTCCTCCAGAATAAGTTCCAGCAGTCACATTCTCAAGGCTGACAATGGAGCGGTTGCTCACCTGGAGCTCACGCACAATTGCAAAGCCTCCACCCTGTTTTAGGGCACTTGCATTGGAGACACTCACGTTTGACATGTCAGCTATCACCACCTTGTCGACTACGTCAAAGCCTCCACCATACCGCACGGCACTGGCATCCTGGATGCAAAGTGTCGAGCTGCTCATCACAACCTTGCCCTTGGCATAGAAACCACCTCCATCTCTTCCAGATCTCGTATTCAATATCGCCAGGGTTGAGCTGCTCACAGTCATGTCTTTTTCGACGTCAAACCCTCCACCGTCCCCGGATCCTGCACGGCTGTTGGTGATGTTCAAGGTGGAGTGGTCTGCAATCATCACCTCTCCAAGGGCTATGAAGCCACCTCCATGACTTCCCGCAGTCACATGTTCAAGGCTGACAACCGAGCGGTTGCTGACCCGCAGCATTCCATCCACTTGAAAGCCTCCACCCTGTTTGGCAGTTGCATTGGAGACACTCACGTTTGACATGTCAGAAATCACCACCTTGTCATGTACAAAAAAGCCTCCACCATATTGAACGGCACTGGCATCCTGGATGCAAAGTGTCGAGCTGCTCATCACAACCTTGCCCTTGGCATAGAAACCACCTCCATGATATCCAGAGCTTGCATTCCAAATCGCCAGCGTTGAGCTGATCACAATGAGGCTCTTGTTCGTTCTAAAACCCCCGCCGCTCCCAGATTCTGTAAGGCTGTTGGTGATGTTCAAGGTGGAGTGGTCTGCAATCATCACCTCTCCAAGGGCTATGAAGCCACCTCCATGACTTCCCGCAGTCACATGTTCAAGGCTGACAACCGAGCGGTTGCTGACCCGCAGCATTCCATCCACTTGAAAGCCTCCACCCTGTTTGGCAGTTGCATTGGAGACACTCACGTTTGACATGTCAGAAATCACCACCTTGTCATGTACAAAAAAGCCTCCACCATATTGAACGGCACTGGCATCCTGGATGCAAAGTGTCGAGCTGCTCATCACAACCTTGCCCTTGGCATAGAAACCACCTCCATCTCTTCCAGATCTCGTATTCAATATCGCCAGGGTTGAGCTGCTCACAGTCATGTCGTTTTCGACGTCAAACCCTCCACCGTCCCCGGATCCTGCACGGCTGTTGGTGACGTTCACCATGGAGCGGTCAGCAATCACCACCTCTGCAAGGGCAAAGAATCCTCCTCCATGACTTCCCGCAGTCACATTCTCAAGGCTGACAACCGAGCGGTTGCTGACCCGCAGCATTCCATCCACTTGAAAGCCTCCACCATATTGAACGGCACTGGCATCTTGGATGCAAAGTGTTGAGCTGCTCATCACAACCTTGCCCTTGGCATAGAAACCACCTCCAGAATGTCCAGAGCTTGCATTCCAAATCGCCAGCGTTGAGCTGGTCACAGTGAGGCTCTTGTCCGTTCTAAAACCCCCGCCACTCCCCGATCCTGCACGGCTGTTGGTGATGTTCAAGGTGGAGTGGTCTGCAATCATCACCTCTCCAAGGGCTATGAAGCCACCTCCATGACTTCCCGCAGTCACATGTTCAAGGCTGACAACCGAGCGGTTGCTGACCCGCAGCATTCCATCCACTTGAAAGCCTCCACCCTGTTTGGCAGTTGCATTGGAGACACTCAAGTTTGACATGTCAGCTATCACCACCTTGTCGACTACGTCAAAGCCTCCACCATATTGAACGGCACTGGCATCTTGGATGCAAAGTGTTGAGCTGCTCATCACAACCTTGCCCTTGGCATAGAAACCACCTCCAGAATGTCCAGAGCTTGCATTCCAAATCGCCAGCGTTGAGCTGGTCACAGTGAGGCTCTTGTCCGTTCTAAAACCCCCGCCACTCCCCGATCCTGCACGGCTGTTGGTGATGTTCAAGGTGGAGTGGTCTGCAATCATCACCTCTCCAAGGGCTATGAAGCCACCTCCATGACTTCCCGCAGTCACATTCTCAAGGCTGACAACCGAGCGGTTGCTCACCTGGAGCTTGCCCGCAATTACAAGGCCTCCACCCTGCTTCCCACACTGAGCATTCTGGACTGACACCAGCGAGTTGTCCTCGGGCGCAAATTAAACTCTTTGAAAGAACAAATCTCAATGCACTCCCAAGCTGCGAGGTGTTTTCGTCTCATTATGTCTCATTTGATACTCTACATCCTTTTACCAAGAGAGCTACCTCGTATGTCAAGGACTGCACTGAGTTCCCAGCTAAAATTTGTAGGTTTGCGGAGACAAAAAAGCCACCGCCCTCGTTGTTGGCGAACACATCTGCAATGAAAACTTGAGAGTCTTGAAGACTCCTTGGGCGCAAGGGATCCAAATGGCGCAAAAAACGGAGGGTTTCAGAACAAGCGAAGCCGTGAAATGCCATGAATATATGACTTCTCCAGTTGAACAAAAAACTGATACCGGAAAGTTGAAAGTTGGCCCTTCTGGCACCCCAGCAAGTCCAAAGACAAGTCCAAAGATGTCTGGAGTCTGGCGATGCTAGGACCCACTCGGGCCGGCCCTACACAGTGAGGCAACGCTCCAAAGCTTCGAACACATCTCTGACACATGGGTGTCTCTGCAGGTCCAAGAAGAGGCTGAGGACAAGTTGGAGGTTGCCCAGTTGGAAATGATTTCATGGGGAGACAACTGGCTGAACGGAAAATTTGAAAAGAAAAGGTTCATCTGACATGTCGACTGATCTGTCACCTAGTTTCATCTCCCCTCTCCCCGTGACAAGCAGCAACAACAAGGGTGACCGGGTGCCAAGGTGGCTGGAAAGCACGAGGGATGAACTGAAAACCAGAAACGTCGAGCAAGAGGAAAACTAATCAAAAGATTCCGCAAAAGAAGGCTTGAAACGAAGAAGGTTCATGTCATATGTCTCCCCCCTTGGGCTGCCCTCCTAGTTCAACCTCAGCAGTACCGGAAACCCAGGGCGCTGGGACTGGGAAACCAGCTCCCAATATCCTCCCCAATCCTAAGATGTTTCATTTGCAAAATTTACAAAATTACGCCGGTACCCAAATAGCAATTGAATGTCCGAATTCTTTTTACGAACAATCACAATAGCGCACTTCCAACTCCCAGTTCGGGGCCCAGAACACGTTGTTAGAAGCACTAGAAAGAAAGGAGAATGGTAATAATACGATAGCGAAAGCAATGATCACTTTTCAAGAACTACCACTGACACTCAAAGTAGCAGCAATCACACTTCCAACCCCCAATTCGGGGCCCGAACGCCGCTGTTATTGGCAGTGGCAAAAAGAGAAAAAATAGTGATGCAACATTATGGTAATGGCTTCGTCAAGAATACAACTAACAATCATAGAAGCTCAAGTAGCAGCAATAAAAAAGAAAATCAGAATGCAGCGTCAAGGCACCCTCCACAGCAGCGGCACCCACCCAGTCATGTTGACGCCCCTTTCTCCTGTAATTACTTCAAGTAAGAACCCCAATAGCTTCGCTATCTGGGGAAAAAACGAAAGAATGTACGAAATTGGTTGTAGAGGTGGTAGACTGCTAGTGCGCTTGCCTTTTCCCTGCTACATTCTTAGAATTGGCCGTACAAGGCTTGCTTGCAATCTTCCGCTCAATCTGTCCAAATCCTTTTGGTGAGGGCAGTTTCGTCGCGGAGCGACTCAATTAAGGGCCAGGTGTCCTGAACCACACAATGGTCTGCTAAAACCTGCCAGCAGGATCCAGCAGGCTGCCTGGAACTGCCTTGGAACCTATCTAGGTTCAAGGCCTTACTGTTGAGAAGAAACACGGTCCGAACAATTCCACTACCTTTTCCCGGAGCCCCCCCACCGAAGTCAGTTCAATGACCCTGCAATGCGGGGTGTCCTCACGAGACAAGTTGGTGTATCAAAGAAAATTTGGGAGTCAAATGTCCGACGGATGGAAAGTTGTAGCAGGTGCCCCTCAGAAGAGAGGGGTCAGAGAAGAAGAGGCGTCAAGCCAAATTGTGTGTGTGTGCCTGACTGATAGGAATCATGCGAAATGCTGTGTTTTTCAATAGTTTGTGCTCCGGGATGGTCGAAAGGTAGGCTCGGTCAAGCGGCGAGCGCAAAGGTCTGTGGCGAAAGCGCCAAGCAAAAGCTGCACGCCCCGTTGGCTTTTGGCAGTCCAAATGTCCAAAACTTGCAGGCCGCTGTCGCATGAAGCAAATCAAAATCGCCAAAAAACTGAGTCTCGCGAAGTTTTTGCAAGTTCAGAAGTCCAGAAATGACATGCCCGGGTGGCACGAATCACATTTGCAAGTTCAAGTTGAATAAAGACATTGCAGGGTTCCTGACGTTTGTTGATTCTAGAAAGGGATTGAGGACACCATGCCATGACTTCAACGCTGCCCAGTGTCAGATCCCCAGCCACTGCGAAGCCACCACCATTCACAGCACCAGTGTTTCTCACCTGAGCCGCAGCTGGTCAGGTCGCATAGAAACTTCGGTGTGTTGTGAACCCCCCACCCTTTGCAGTATGTCGCACAGCGCAATGTGGTATGTAGAAATGCACACGCATATGTACACATGTATTGCGTGATGCCTTACACAAACGCCATCAAACGCCTCTGTGTACGTATCATGTTGTCGAAGGAAGTTTGGAAGCCAAACTTTTGATTTATGGAAAGTTGTAACACGTAGTCCTGGAGATGTCGGAGCAGAAGCCATGTACAAACAGAGAGAGAGAGAGAGAGAAAAAAAAAAACAAGATGAAGCCCACGAACCCGAATGCTCACACTCTTGGTCGGACTCTCTTGGTAAGACACTCTTGGTGAGACACTCTTGGTGGGACACTCTTGGGAAGACACTCTTGGGAAGACACTCTTGGGAAGACACTCTTGGGAAGACACTCTTGGGAAGACACTCTTGGGAAGACACTCTTGGGAAGACACTCTTGGGAAGACACTCTTGGGAAGACACTCTTGGGAAGACACTCTTGGGAAGACACTCTTGGGAAGACACTCTTGGGAAGACACTCTTGGGAAGACACTCTTGGGAAGACACTCTTGGGAAGACACTCTTGGGAAGACACTCTTGGGAAGACACTCTTGGGAAGACACTCTTGGGAAGACACTCTTGGGAAGACACTCTTGGGAAGACACTCTTGGCGAGACACTCTCGGTGAGACTGTCTTTGTAAGACACTTTTGGCGAGACACTCTAGGTGAGACACTCTTGGCAAGACGCTCTTTGTGGGACACTCTTTGTGAGACACTCTTGGTGAGACACTCATGGTGAGACACTCTTGGCAAGACACTCTTGGGAAGACACTCTTGGGAAGACACTCTTGGCGAGACACTCTCGGTGAGACTGAGACACTTTTGGCGAGGCACTCTAGGTGCGACACTCTTTGCAAGACACTCTTTGTGGGACACTCTTTGTGAGACACTCTTGGTGAGACACTCTTGGTGAGACACTCTTGGCAAGACACTCTTGGG